>JAYMTH010000090.1:0-33348 GCA_036897465.1 Pelargonium australe
GCACCGATAGGGAAAAAAAAAAAGAAAAAAAAAAAAACCACTGTACCGTACTAGGCCTTGCTCAGCCTCTGAATCCTCCATCGCGCAAAACACATTGATCAGTTGAATTTCAAAGTTGGTCGAATCCAAGATTGAGCATGTCCGAGGAAGGCTCTGATCTGATCAGCACCTTACAATGCGAAGTCGCATCCCTCAAGGCCAGACTTCAGGTACTCCATATTTCATCTCTACCAACACACTCTTCTCTCAATTTTCTGTTTTCACTTCCGAAATTGAATTCCAAAATCCAGGAATTATTGGCCGAGAATGAGAAGCTATCGTCTCGGCTTTCGGATTGTCGCTGCAATCAGGTTCCTAATCTCTCTCAATCTTCATCTGGTTCTGATTATTATTTTGAACTTGAAGCATGGTGTGGTCTAGTGTAGTGGAGCTTATTGGAAAATTTTGCTGCAGAAAGAGGACAAGCTACATAAATCTGTTACAGATAGTGAACATTCAGTCGGGGAAGTCAGGGGGTACAAAAAAAATGGTGGTAGGAAGTCAAAAAAGAAAGTGAGACAGCAAACACCAGGTTTTTTTTATTCTCACTCATTTTTATGCAATATGTTTTGATAGCCAAATTATTGTTTGTTTTCAATTTCTATTTCTCAAGATAAAGTAGAAATGATGCAGCTTAGGGAGTCTAGCGACCCTGCAAGGAAATATGTGATGATTCAGTTATGAGAAACTAGAAAGTTAGATATGATAATGCGTGATTTAACGCGGGAGATAATAATAGATGGGACTTAGAGGAGGAGAACAATATGAGTGGAAAATCTCAAGGATTTTTGCTAAAAGATTCAACTTTGTTTGGGAAATGACTTGTTGAAGAGGATGTGTGCACTTGGTGTTAAAAAAAGAAAGAAAAGAGTTGGGAACTCGGGATTAGGAACATATGCTGCTATGACGAGGCCTAGTTGGAGCCTCTTTGTTCAACCATTTGGTTCTTATCTCTGAATTCCTATATTTAAATGAGGTGGACTATTCTTTTAAAAGTAAGCTTTTGGTTTGGCCTTTTATCAGATATCGCAATGGAGTTGGGCAAAAATCTTTCTTTTGGTGTGAAAATTGCCACCCAAAAGGACTGTGGTTCCATCATTCTAGTTACAGAATTGATTATGATTCATCAACTAATTTCCAAGCTACAGTTGCATCTTTTATGCAAAGGAGCGCTTGGATGTTGCCTCTTGGTCAGAGGAACATGTTTCTATTCAAGCTGAGTCTATTAAAAAAACATAGCTTCACTAGGATAGAAAGTTGGAGCATGTCCTTTCTTGATATGCCATGTTCCTTTTGTTAAAATGATGTTGGTATGAGAGACAAGTTGATCTTTGTTTGTTCCTATTCTAGGTGTTTGGTAGAAACTAGAAAGTTTCAATTTTTGTGGTTGGATCTACTCTTCTATGCTCGATAGTTGTAATAAGAGACCTAAAAAGGAGGCAAGAACTAAACAGTTGCACCTGTTGCTGTCAAAATGTCTTTAGTAGGCAGAATTTACCATGATAACCTACATAACTCATCAGCTAATGGCTGAAGGTTTACTTGGCTTAGTTCGTATTTTCTTATGAGTTATGTTGATGTATTTGCTGCCCATTTGGTCTGTTTTATAATCAGGTTTTTAAATAGTCTACTTGCTGTAGTTTAGGTTTTATTATTTTCAAATTGAATTACTGTTGTAAATCTATCTTCGTGTATTTTTTTTAATGCAAATGATTAACTAGCTTTCATTCTGTTAAAATTATCTATACATATAGCCTATTCTGAAATCAGCTTCCATTCGAGAAGTATGAGTTTGCTTTACAAAGTTACTAATGTACAGAGCACTATGTTAATAATGATTTATCTTTGTGCACAGGTGACAACATGAGGAGTATGAATCATCTTTGTAAGAGATATGTTGCTCTAAAAGTCATGTATTTTGGTCATAGGTATGTATGTACGTATTGTAGTTATATTTTCTGGCTTTGTCATTTAAAATATGTTTTCATAGGTTGATTGCATTCCTCCTGTCAAGTTTGGAAAAGAAAAATATCTTTTGAGTGCTCATACAAAGACTGACTGCAGAAAATGAGAAAACATTGAAAAAGGACTGGTATCTCCTTAGTAATATCCAACCCTTGGCAGATAAGTCTTAGTTTGCCTTTCCACCGGTTATGAAACATATATTCAAATACGCGACAAGATTCGCAACGCGATTTGTTCACGTAATTCGGCATTTTCAAGAAACATAGGACATGATAAGTTAGAATGCATTTGTTTTTTATTTTTTATTATAGTATATTTTATATATAACTACATATATACATTGATAGTTTTTTATTGTATTAAAATTAAATTTAGTAGTATGTCAAATTAAAATTAACACCATCTAAAGTAAACAAGTCCATTTTCAATGAGGAATCAAATAAAGCCATTGCAACCCATATTCATAGGTTTGACCTAAATGAACAACACGAATGATGTCCTACAAGTAGAAAAATAAAAACCAAGTTATTACAATCCATAGGCAAAACATCAGAGGTTTATTAAATTGAAAAAATAATATATTTTTATTTAAAACTTGACACAGACCTGCAATTCGCGTGTTGGGAGCACGTAATTTTTACATTTTACTTTTGGTATTGTCTATTTCACGAGTCAGACACGTGTCGAAAGCTTGCTGTGCCTGGTTCGCATGTCGGACACCGATTTTCACCATGATTAGAATGTTGGTATTTCATAGACCATTGGTCAGCAGTAAGAATGAACGGAAAGAAGTTCATATATTTAATTATATTGTTCGATTATTTTTTGTGTGCCTTAAAAGTTGTAGTCCACTAAAAATGCAAGATGTTGAATAATGATGGTCTTCTAACTGTGTGTGCTATACACTGCAGGTTCTATGGTTTTGCTTCAGAGGCACAAATGGATCCAACAGTTGAGGTGCAAATCTTCATCTTCTATTTTTCCTTAGCTTCTGAGATCAAAGAAGATTTGAACTTAGATATAAACCTCCACTAATATATGAAAATGATGTTTATGAACTTGTAATGCTAATAATCCGCAATCAAGTGATTACTGCTGACTATTGGTGTCTATTCAAGAACATTATATATGATAATAAGACACTGATCTTATCAGGAGTTGCATACATTTATTTGGTGTCTTTCTCCTTGCAACAAATAAAGATCATGGTCCTTTTCACGATGTAAAGTTGTCGCCCAAATATTCATTGTAATTTATTATTTTTAAGTGCATTTGGGTTTATCTTATTATTACTTCACAAAGTAAACATTCTGTTGTCTTGTTTGCCTAACAAAATCATCTTCTGCTTGATGAGCAGCCAGCTTGTGTGAAAGGATAACGTTCTGTAAAGAGCACAAGCTGCGTTGATTGTTATTTTGGTAATACTTGAAGCTCATATCCCAGTTTTCATCCTTCTATGGCCAATATTTTTAAGATTTCTTTCAGTGGCCATCATATAGAGTCTGTAATCATGTTTTTGAGTATGCTTTGTGAGTCATGTTGCTGAATGGGCACGGGTTGTTGAGAAAGTTCATAGGATTTACTCATGAGATCATGCTGGACATTGTTGTGCCCTAGTCTATGAAGCACCAATTTGAACTTGGACGTGGACGTGGACGTGGACACAGACACAAACACAAACACGAGACATGATACAAACACATGATTGTCATTTTTTTAATAAGAAAAAAACATAGGACACTGCATTAGGTGGAAGGGTGTGAGTTTCTTTACGTTATTCTACATTTCCTGCAGTCTGAAATTTTCAAAGCTCTGGAGAAGACAAGACTCGCAGTTGGTGAGAGAAAAGAGTTCCAGTACTCAAGATGTGGTAGAACAGACAAGGGAGTCTCTTCTGTTGGGCAAGTAAGTTCAGATTTCTAAACTTTTTATGATTATAAGTTTTTTGGGCTTCATGGTCTGATAACCTTGAGGTGTTTGATTCCTGTTCTTTATTTGACCATACGTTTGAGTTTATACCATGTGGGGTTTGATTCATTTCCCTAAGATGAGTGTCATTACATGACACGTTTTGAACTATTGCTATGATTGCTGAATACTGTAAAAAAGCTAAAGCTAAAGGGAATTGGGATAGTGATGTGAAGTGGTGGTTTATTATAATACTTTATCAAGAATCTTAATAATGTTGAATTAAAATAAGAAATCTTGCAATTTAATTTAGTTTGGGTATTTTGGTCATTTATAGTTGCGGGTGTGTAGGTTCCTTATATGACCCTGGATTTTATTTTGTTTACTTTTTGGATGAATAATTTTCAAGAATTATATTACATAATTTAATTCTGATGGTATTTAGTGTTTTTTTGTCTCTCCTATTTTCTCCTTGCTACAGTGTTTTGCATGCTAATACCACATCATATACATCTTTGTGCCTCCTCATCATTGAAAAAACTGATTTTACGATGGAGCAAGCATACATAAATGAAGCTTTGTTTGGAACAGTCTGCTGTAATTAACAATTTAATTATTCACGTACTTTTGGCATTTGCTTCTCTTAGATTAGTTATCCAAGTTATAGACAAAAAGGGAGAAGACAGTAGACGAAGGTGAAGAACTCAACAGAAGTGGGGAGGGTTTTGGGAGTTCTTTGTGATAACAGAATTCTCTGAAGTTGAAGGGAAAAACTTTTACATGGTAGCTATACAGCCAAAGAGGCTATGAAGTCATTACATGTGGAAGTGACAATGAGAATGCTTAGGTGGATTTGTTGTAATATAGGAAAGATAAAATTATGAATTAGACTTTTCAAAGAAGAACGAAGGTAGCAACAATTGAAGATAAGATGCAGGCAAACCATTTAAGATAGTTTTAGACAGGGACGGATGCACTTGATGTGCATTGGGGGCAGTTGCCCCCGCAAAATAAAATTAATACACTATAACCTTTGTATTTGCCCATTAAAATTCTTGTATTTGCTTATATAATTTGATAAAATTTAAATTATTGCCCCCGCAAAATTTTTATTTTGTGTCATAGTTTAATGAAAAAATTATTCAAATAGTTTGTCCCCACATAACAAAAATTCTGGATTCGTCCCTGGTTTTAGACATGCTTAGTGTGAAGGGATTATTACCCTTGTGAGAAAAGGTGAGAGAATTCAGTTCGGAGAAACTAAAAAGGGATAGGCCTGAGTTAACATGGAAGTAGTGGGGAAAGACATCATATCACTTGGCTTAATAAATGAGATAACATTAGAGAGGACTGGAAGAGAACACAATCAGTGGGTCCTAAAGAGTTTACTGAAGGAATCATGTAGCCTGCCCTGACATTGTTTGGGAAATGGTTGTTGTTGTTGTCTTTATCCATAGACAGAAATTCAAACCACTGACTACTAAGAAAACCCCAATCCATTAACTAAACCTATCCATTCATTACCTAGATACCCTATTAAAAGAAACTTGAATAAACCACAAATACAACTTTAATGATCCAATCAACTTATTCATTGACCAAAAAGTCCTGTTAGGTGTCAGACTCTCAGGACTGTATCTTGTGTAATTGACTTAAAAATGGGCAATTCTTATCAATTTATATAATGGTTATGCCATCACTCCAGCTGCATATAACACCTTTCAAGTTTCATGTATAGCATTGGTTAGCACTGTACCCTGCTCAACGATTGCATACAAGTAAGAAAGCTCTCTAAGGAATGGTTATTTGAAGGAATTTAATCTTAAACTATTGCACGCCAAAATTCTCTCCTTGAAATTGTTGAACTTGCTCATACAGTCAGGGGATGCAACAACTGAAAACAATGAGTTTGATTGGAAACAATTAATTCTAAGCTTATTTATTTGTAAATATTTATCATCAGAGGTTTTATTCTTTGTAGCTCTCAAGTCCTTATGTTTATATTTTATCTATCCATTCCCTTTTCCATATATATGAACAACTATGAGAATCATAAGTGCTTGATGCAGGTAATTTCTCTGTTTGTACGCTCAAACCTCAAGGAAACTGATGTGAAGGACAGCAACTCTGTGGAGCATGATGTTGGAAACATATATGGTAAGCCAAGTCAGCCTCTCTTGAAAATTCTGATACACGTTGAGTATTAAAATTTTCATCCTTTTCATGTCTATTCTGCTGGGTAAACCTATGTACATCTTTGTCGTTTGCTGTGGCCTGTGAGTTTGTGAAAAGATATCAGGAGGATTTGTGTCTCTTCTGTTTCGGGTTGGGTTGATTGGATATGATATTGTTTTGGCTGGATCTTGGCGTGTGGTCGAAGTCAAACCTTTGAAATGCCTCTCCTGTTGCTTGGGTAGCTGACCAAAGACCATATAATATATTGACACGGTGACACATGACTTAAAGGGTTCATCTATGTGGTGCTATAATAAGACTTCTAGTCTGTAGATACTAGATAACAGTCGGTTTGACCTCTTTTTATGAGGTTCGGAGAATCCACACGAGTATCAAGTGCACCTTTTATTATTTGTAAATTATTAAATTTCAATATTGGGCTACAATACAATGGTTTGCGCTTCCACAACTAAAAGGTGGACCTTATTAGTAGGGTTTCACTTGCACTATTATATTTAGCTCATTCTCTTTCTATTTTTTCAATGTGAGACAATAGCTCACTTCAACACTCTCCCCCTCACGTTCGAGTCACATCGCCACGTGCACAGTCGAAGCTTTATAAATCGACCCTCCCCCTCATGTGTAGGTATTTTTCTTCCACACGTGGACCGCTGCAGGGATATCCATCTGCAAGCGGACCGGAGACCACAGTGGGAGACAACATAAACGGGCCAAATCTGGATCAAAACCTGCTTTGATACCATATTAAATTTCAATATTGGGCTACAATACAATGGTTTGGGTTTCCACTACTAAAATGTCAACCTTATTAGGGTTTCACTTGCACCATTATATTTAGCTCATTCTCTTTCTATTTTTTCATTATGGGACAGTTACCCACTTCAACATTAATATCATTTTATTCCATGAAACAGGGACCTAGAGCAATGAAAGCTCAGGACCCAGAAACATGAAAAATATACCCACAACCACCCTGCAAAGACAGAGAGAAAATGGATGATCATTTGCTTCCGTGCTGTCCTCCAGGGATGTTTGGTCCAATTTTTTTTCTGTTGGTAAATACTAGGATATTCATATATTTCTATGGCTAATATACATTGTTGGAATGAGTGGAGAAAAGTAGCTTATGATAGTCTAGGAGAGCTTATGATATTTCTGTATATTGTTACAGATCATACACAAATAGTTATTGTTCATGGGTAATGTACATGCTTAATTGATACACAAATAGTTGTTAATTCTCTTACCTCTTTTCAGAAGGAGAAATTGATTATGTGAGGGTACTGAACCGGGTCCTTCCAAGAGATATTAGAGTTATTGGCTGGTGTCCTGTTCCAGTTGACTTCAGTGCAAGGTTTGTCTAGACGTTTGAAGTTCTCTTCCGTTCCTCCAACTTTAAGATGATGGTAAATGATATAGTTCCGTACATCATCTCCAGCGGCTTCATTGACACTTGACATCTTTTTTTTTTTTTTTTTTTTTTTTTTTTTTTTTTTTTTTTTTTTGACAAATACAGGTTTAGCTGTATGAGCAGGGAATATAAATACTTCTTTTGGAGAGATCATCTGGATCTCTTGGTAGGTATATCTATTGTACTCATGAAATAGAACACTTTGTGAACCCATTTTAAAGTTGCTCATGAAACAAAAGATAGAAAAAAAACTGAAATGTTCCTTAATTAATTTTGTGTTTCACCAGGCTATGGAGAGTGCTGGTAAGAAATTCATTGGAGAGCATGACTTCAGAAACTTCTGCAAGATGGACGCTCTAAATGTGCACAACTACAAGCGGAATATCAAATCATTTGAAATTTTCCCTTCTGATATGAGGTTGACAATTTATTTGCTTACTCTTTGTTTGAATTGAAATTATGATTATAGCCATTTGTTTATGGGGATTCTTGCACAATTCCTTCCGTAAATGGACTTCATTTCTCCCTCATCTATAACCTGAAGCCTTCAACATGCTTGTTCTGAACTGCATAAGCCCAGCCTTATCACATGAGAATGTTCTGTGGATGCTCTGGTTTGTTGGGCTGGCTGTTGAAAGAACTAGAAAGTACTTTCTCTGATGACTTACACCATCATCATTTCAGACTTATCTTCTCTTTGGTATATGGCTAATATCCTGAATTGCAAATCTAAAGAAACAATACAATTTTATTTAAATAAATTATTAACTGAGAGTACAACTGTTAGGTCCCTCAGCCTCTCAATTCTAAGGATTTTAGTCAGTCAACCTAGAAAGCCATTCCCAGTGTGGTCCTCGGTATCAAAGATCTTATAGTTTTGGATTCATATGATATGGATCATCAATCACATTTCACTATCCTCTTTGCTCCGGCTTAATCATGCTGATGATGTATTGCATTTTGCTGTTATGGGATCATGGTTTGTGCTTATTCTTGCTACTGTTTCTTTCTTCTTGGTATGTGTAGTAGTAGGTTTCCTCCTTGGAAGCACTTTCAAATAATATAAGTAATTTTGCTGATGAAAAAGAAGAAAGAAGGTAAACATGATATATGTATTGCAATAATTGGAGAGAAATATGTAGATAGGTGAATTTGGATAAAATATTACTATTTGAATATCTGAAGCTGCATTATGCGTTTTTTTGTATTCTGTCTTGATTTCAGTTTCTAGGCAAATTTCTCAGATTTTTCCTTCAACATTTTGTTTATTACTTTATTCTTCTTTCATGTTATCCAATGAAACTTGACTTGTACAAGAATATTTGTAATTTACAATTTTCTGAGATCAAGTGTCTGCAAATTGCTGTTAATGTTACATTATTGCAGGTTTGATGGCAGTCAACTTTATGCAATTCAGATAAAAGGTACTGCTTTCCTGTGGCACCAAGTCCGGTGCATGGTTGCTGTACTATTTATGATTGGACAAGGTCTCGAAATTCCTGAAGTGCGTACTACTTATTTTAATAATATTTATTTGTTGTGAAATTCTTTCTATGTTTTGCTCATACCAAGCTATAGAAGAAAATCAACAAACAGAAGCGTGTTGCTGCTTCTAGGTTTATTTTTTATTTATTTTTATCTTATCCAAATCATGGCTTGACGTGTTCACTATTATGATAAATCAAAATCTGAGATGCACTCAAGTATATGAGAAGCATAACGAATACATGTGAGTGATAGATGATACCTGCGCAAATACACGTGCACATATGTGAGCACATGGAGAGGCTGAAATTGCATGTTATAAGCTTGCATCTAATACCAAGTTTAGTAGGGTAAATGGGAAGTTGGGATAGTGGAAGACTAAAATTACTTTAACTTTCAAATTTTTTTTTTATATTTTAAATGTCATCTTGGTCGTTGATTAGATTTGATTTTCTGTATTCCCTGCCAAATACATGCATACTTTTTAGTGTTCTAAAGAAATACACCATATGATGAAACTTGTAGGCCGCTAGAACATGCTGTCTTATAGATATCTTTGGTGATTTTTTTTAGATCTATAGTTTAACATTTTGCAGTAGGAGATACAAATGGGATTAGGGATTGGGCCCACCTTTGATACACTGGCTGGTTGTACCATTGAACTTTGAAATAGTCTAAGTGAACAGTCACCTTTTATTTGAGTGATGCTAAATTAAAACTCTTGTTTGTAATTTATAGAGCTAAGAAAAGAGCCTTTAATTTGTAGTTGGTGGATACGTTACTGGATACCAACAAGACACCAAGGAAACCGCAGTACGTGATGGCTCCTGAGATACCTCTTGTTCTTCATTCATGTGAATTTGAAGGACTCAAATTTATTTGTTCATCAGGTACTTCTCAAGCACACGGAGTATAACAATTTAAATATCTTGTCAACTAATCCAACATGAGTCGAGTGCAATGAAGTGGATTCCATAAGAGGGATAATAATGATCGCACAATGCAGACAAGTCGTGCAATTAGTTTTAATCTCTTGTTTACTTGTTTATTTTTGATTACATACACAGATGCCGGGCTAGCTTTGCGTGTACACTTGAAGAATGAATGTCGAACTTACCATCTCCAAGCTGCAATTTTTCATGAGGCTCTCCTAAGTTGTTTACCTTTAGCAAATGGTATAGAAATCTCTTGTTTTTCTTCGATTTCATTTATTTATTTTATTTATTTGCTTCCTCCGTCCCAAAATTAGTGTCTGATTTCTCTGAAAGCATCAACTTTCGTTTTTAATTAGTTAGTTATGCATGAATTAACAAGAATATCCCTTAAATAAGAGTTAGAACTTACTGAATTTGTAACAATAAGAGCACATGGGTGTATTAAAGAGAACGTCCTGTCTTTACTAACTTATTCTTAACTTTTACAAAAAATGAGAAAGTGGACATTCATTTTGGGACGAACGGAGCATTTATATTATGTGCGTGAACTATGTAGGAGAATATATGGGGTTGTTTGTTTAATCTTTCATATTTCAATTCTATTAAGGGGAAAAAATCAATTCCAAATATTTCTAAAAGATTATAAGAATGCAAGAATTACAATATGAAAATACTCGAGACATGTTCTGTATTCTTAGGAATTCAATTGTCTCGCGATCCAAAATGTCATTTATCTCAGTTAATCTGTATTGCTTGGACTATATTTGTTTTCCAGATCAGAATATATCTGGCAATGGAAAAACCAAGGTGGTCTCCCATGCTCCTCTCATGTCACGGCCAACTGAGCGTAAGTTCTGCCTGAACTCCTCAACTGATAATAGGTTTCAAATTGTATATTGGGTTGTTGATGTGCTCATTATATTGGATGTTGAAACTATTTTTGCGTATTCAAAATACCAAATATTCTTGTCAACGATATTTGTTTGTTTGACTATTTTCTGATTGTACCTGATGTTTATTCTCTTCTTGAAATACATTCCAGCTACGTATGATGAGCGACGAGCCAAATTGAGCTCAAGAACATGATTCAGACAGTATTTACATTCCAGCAACATACAAGCAAAGCCTCAAATTGAGATCATCCTCGCTCGTGGAACATTCGTGGTTGTGCGGCGCCGCACAAGAGGCACCGTTTGCGGCCTCTCATTCATGCTCTTCGTCTTAGCGTTGTGGTTGCAAAGTGTTTGAGATTTTCTTTTTTGCCTTGCTTGCTTGATGTTTCTGAGTTTGATTCACTCTCTTGTTCTGGTGTTCTAGCCCTTGTTCGGCTTTAGCCTAGTGTGAATATCTTTGTACTTTTATTCACCCTCTTTGAGTTCTTTAATGAAAATACCGCTAGCTTATCAACAGTAAAAAACTTCAAGTTCAAGAGGTAGGATTAATGTTGCTCTTAAACCGGTACTACAAATGTTCGGAGGCAATGTCTTGTGGCTACATAAAAATTAAAATTAAGGGTTATTTTTCTATTACAACGATGAAACCCTACAACGTAGTGACATGGGTATATAAGATAAAGTCTTCAGATTTGTACTTTTGTCAAAGTCTTTAGATGTGTTCTCGTCGGAGTCTTCAGATTTGTATTATGAAAAGTTTTTAGGATGATTAGTTGATCCTGTTTAAGTAAGATTGTAGGATGATTAGTTGATAACAAATGAATACTCTATATTACAATAGATACTGCTAAACTTTTTTTCGTAGCTTTAAACTACCCTGAATTGTTTCACTCATTTCGTTAGTTTACTCTGTCAACAAAAAAAAATTAGAAATGCTAAGTTTAGGATAGTTCATTGCAAAATGTGACAAGTATAGGGTAGTTTAAAGTTACAAAACAAGTTGACAAGAAGGAAAAATTTGGCATTTTCAAAAAATTTCGTCAAAGTTAACTAACGAAATAAGTGAAAAATAGTTCTTTTTTTTTATGAAGAGGAAATATTATATTAATGCATCAAAGTGAACCAAGCTTTACAAAACCCGTTCTTACCTACTTGTGCTAGATTATTGGCTCCCGACACAACCCGTCGGGTAGCCCATTTACAAAAAACAAAAGGAAACGTACTCAGTAGAGCCTTAACTTCTTCTCCACTGGTCCAAGCTTCCATATCATTAAAATGGCGTCGAGAAATATCCCTGCAAACATTCACCGAATCACAAAGAATGCTAATTTTCTGCAAATTAAGTTCCTTAGCAAAGAAAAGTGCTGATCTAATAGCTTCTAATTCAGCTTGATATGGTGATAAAGCCGAAGTAGGCTTGCAGAGTTTCGCCTGCACCGATCCATCTCTGTTAATCATTTCTCATCCAATACCACTTCCCGACCTATTGAAAGCTCCATCACAGAGAAAGATAACATCCCTCTGATCCAGATTCAGATCACCCAAATTGTCTATTCTCTCTATTTTGGATTGGTTGCTCACTCCGTTTTTTTTCCTTACACCTTTGCACCATTGCTTTCCATATATTCTGGAAGCTGATTTTTTCTACTTCAATGATATTCCTCCATCTTGGCTTTTTCCTTCGAAAGTGTACTTGTTCCTATGTTTCTAAATCTCAAAAGCTAAGTTTAGAGCTTTAGCTAAGGGGGCCCATGATTCCACGTGATTAGAAGATTGGCGAGGGAGTAATGTCTAAGTGATTAAAAGATAGTCTAAGAAAATTAAGAATATCCATTATAAAATGTGAAAAGTACATGATAGACATTTCTAATTTACCCTAACATATAAGTTAAGTCTCAAACCCAAAAATGAAATATCGAAATTGTCATTAAAGACAGATAATCATGGCATGACATAGAATCACAACAACTAAAATCAAGCAACATCACTCTTTTCCTCTCATGTAGCATTGACATGTTTTGAATAATTGTACGTATTTTGTTTCTCTTTTTCGTTGTTCATTATTCTTGGACATAATCAATTTGACACAAACCTTAACATTTGACAAAAATCTGAAAATATAGAATAGTCAATAGTTAAAATGGGCAAGGGTATTTAAGTTATTTCAGCGTTTTTCGTACACATTTTGACGGATGACCCAACGGAGTAAAAAAAAATTCAAGATAGTTCGTTACAAAATGTGTCAAATACAGAGATGTTTTTGGTAACTATCCGTATATTGTATTTAACTTGTACTTATTCAATCAATTAAACAACACACAAAAGACTCTTCAATCTCTACAACTTACATTGTATCATAGCATCATGCGATTTCAGCCATGGGAGACAACCAACCGAATTGTGATCTCAGCCAAGGAAGATAACCAGCCAGGTATTATAGGTGTTGATTTGGTATCCATAGGATCATCCCGGCTTAATATTTGTAACCCACCCATTGATTGAGAAGCCAACAACTATTTTGCTTGACAGAGTAATTTTCAGATATAACCACGCACGCTGACACCGCGAGTAAGATTTGGCCTGAGCAAACAATGATCATGTAATAATCTGATGTATGTTTTATATCCTTGATATATATTATGTTTAATTACAAAAAAAAAAAAAAAAAGAATTACACCCCAACGACCCCGTGCATGTATATCAATTGAGGATGCATGAAATAAACAAGGAAGAAATGTTCGATTTCTTAATGGGATTGGATGACAAGAACAAAGGATTCGGTCACAGATATTAAGCCTTGATCCCCTTCCTCCAAATCGGCAGAGCTTACGCCACTGCGACACAAGAAGAAAAACAATGTGCGGTCATGACATCTCGTATGTCGTCCATATTGAGGCAGCGACTTTGTTGGTTCATGTAAACAAAGGAAGTAGACGTCGGTACAATGAACGGAAGGATAGGAATGGAGGCTTACAACGACATCCGTAATTGTTATCTTGTGATTACTAAGGTAAAAGTAACTATACGAGTTGGTACGTACGGTTGCATGGTTATTTGGAGCAAACCACACCTGTAACACATGTCAATTCGCGAGGTATTTTTTACGGACGTCATTATTTTTATACTATCGTTGATGATTTCAGCACAACCTCACGAGTATTTTGCTTCGTTTTTTATGGATGCATACTTCAAGTGGCAGTTAAAATCTTAGTGATAGATGGGATGGGAGCATGGGATTTAAACATCCCGATCTTTTAGATTTCTATTATTCTCATGGAATGGAACATCATTCAGACATGTTGTTCTGCACACATCATGGAGTGGTTGAAAGGAAGCATTGTCTCCACATAGGCAAAAGAGTTATGGTGTCTATGATCTTGAAACAAAACAGATATATGTTCGTGATGTCCAATTTTAAACTGAATTTTTCGTTCGCCAGTTCCAAAGATATCGACACATGTCCATCATTGATTCTACATAGCACTCTATTTGCTCATAGCTTTGACGACTTGCCAGATGCATTCCCTAGCACTTCACTGTTGCGCCTGATCATGGAACATATGATCAAGATTTTGCGACATCATCTTCTTTCGAGTCCTTGATCATGAATCACGATGACACATTGCAAGCACCAGTGAGATTCTGTTCAGCACTCAGGCCGACCCTATCACCTATACCTTAGAATTACCTCATGAGGTCAAGCCGACCCTGTAACCTAAATGTAATCGGATATTGTCCAAAATTTTAGGATAGCGTACAATAATATAGGAGGATATGATATCTTTGTCCCCAAATTTGTTCAGAGTTCAGACTAGTACCAAGTTAAGGTGTGAAAAATGTTAGCTAAAGACATGTTTTAGGAATCACCATAACTAAAAGGTCATCTACAAATGACAATGAGTGACAATTCCAGTATTTTATTTTCATATTTTGGGTTCAGCTGAAATCTTGATAATACTTAAGTCCATATAAGGTGACCTAATTTTACATATAATTATCCCAATTCAAGCCCAACTAGTTTGAATGGCATGTTTTGCCCCAATTACACCTAATCTCGATCTGGCTCGATCAAAATTGATATATGAGACATAATCCAATCAGTGGTCGACGAAACCAAAGTCCATAGTCCACCAAACGACACAACCCAATTTGGAACTCATATAAATCACATGTCCATATACAATATATGTTGTTTCTAGCATTCTCTCTACCAATTAGAATTGGTAACTATCATTATAAATATCCCTTGGGACTAAGACACAATCACACTCCACAAACTTGTAAATTATAGTTGCTATGTCGGAATCACTTGTTCTCACACCGGAGGTGAATTCCAGTGCGACACACTAGTCTTCACTAAATGTCTTTTTGTGTGTGAAAAATTTGAGTGAATCACATACTTAAATATGTGAAAACCACTGAACGACAACACATTTCTACCCGAACAAGGTCGAAATATCGCATCACTTGTATACCCATAGGTCTCAAGTAGAAAGTTACTAGTCATCGGGATGAGAAGAAGTTGAAGTCATTGTGCTGAAACCTAAGTTCCCTTAGCCAAGAAGCTGCAGCGCTTTGGTAATAGGTGATATCTGCCCGATCTGACGTCCTAGGATTTTTCCACAAATCCCCAAACACCTTATAGGTGGAAACTGCAAATGGAGGAAGCAAAATTTCATTTCCATTATCACCATTCAACTTGAACCTCCTATCTTCCTGAGACATCTGGCCCCTTCCTGATATACCGAATGTGTGCTCTAGTTCTGGGTAACAAGAAAAAGGGAGTAATTAGAAATATATTTAGTTATAGATAAATTCCTATTTGCTTAATGTGATTTTTTTAATTATTTAATCTACTGGAATGCTTAATCTTTTAGGGGTCCTATTCCACTCATGTCCCTCTGGTTAGACCAAAGCTATTCACAGAATAAAACCTTAATTTTTGTTAGGCTCTTGGAATTTGTCACCCGCCGCAATAGGGTGGATGATTCATTCGATATCTACTGCCTAGTATTTTATAAGCAACTATAGAAAACTCTCCGCGCCTCAACGGCTCAAATATTTTCTTTCAAGTAATACTAGTGACCTACCATCATGAGAAGAGAAGTATGTGATGTTGAGGACCTTTTGTAGTATGTGAATAAATAGATTTGTATAACTGAATATTATCCAAATTAAGAGCGCGTGCACACACACATATATATATTTATACACAAAAAATAAAAATAAATTGAAAATGAAGCTGATTGACGTGCAAATCAAATAATATGTTGAGATAATAATCTAGCTATACATGCAAAGATATGTTTAATGTATAAATAGTGATCTTGAAATGGGTAAATTGTGATATTAAAAAGTGCCAAACTACCAGATAAAAACTATAAATGTACTAGCATTAATTTGCAATTAGGGAATAATAACATATTAGGGTAAGCAAAAGCCAAAATTAGCAGATGAATGGTTAGAGTTTAAATATTTACATGCAAGTTGAATATTTGTACAATTCAATAGCTATTTCAGACTGTTTATCAATATATTAAGTAAAAGCTTTGAATAATTCTTAGTTAGGATCTCTTATGAGCAAGATAGGACAATTTGGAATGTGTAACCAAATTATTGAATCCATGACAGGACCATCATGTTCATCAAGTGCCTATATAAGGTAATGGAATATATAGATGTTGCAAACACGAGCAAAAGTGACTTAAGAAATAAAACAGACCACGTGTAATAAAAGGATACACAACACCAGAGAGTACCTTGAGAACATGTTGACAGCGAGTGATAAGTGATGAAGCAGGCAGCCAAATCCTTCACATTTCTCACAAAAGGAATCTGATAGATGGGATACCTAGAAATCAAGACAACCCTGTTTAAGAAACTCTTTTTGGGGGTTGTTTAGTAGCAGATTTTTTTTCCCCAGAAAAATGGAAATTGAAATTTGTGTTCAATTGTGCAATAATCAAAACAGAAAGCAAATGAACAAGTTTTCTTATTTATTCATGAAAAGCAGAAAAATGAACAAAAACTAGAAAAAGAAAAAGAGAGAAAAAAAAGGGTTCTCCACAACTAAACAAGGCCTTGCATTCATACCATTTCAACAAAGAAATCAGATTTTTTATTTATTAAATAAAATAAAGTTTTCCTTTCCAACCTCGCAAAAGTAAATAAAAAAATAAGAAGACAGATCCAGGCTGAGAAAGTTTCTTCTAGTGTTGAGAGAACCCACTGTAATAATTCATTGCTTACCCAAGACTATTCTGAGGGAGTTCATGGTGCATTTATACTTAGATTGTAACTGGAATTGCTCACATGTATGTAGCAACATCTGGCATTATTATAATTTATGTATATGCGGGTTTGTCTTGCAAAAAAAACATGTGATTCTTTACATAACTGACTCTTAAAGATAAACATCATGATAACTTTATCAAAGAACTCCTTGAAGACTGGCAAATTATACATACCAGGCAATAGCAACCCAACTGTAAGGAGAGAGATCCACACTCCTGAAGTTCAACAAACCATGATAATTCTCGGCTAGTGTACAGATCTGATCAAACATTACATCACATGCGTGATCAACAAGAGTTATAAAGCAAGTTCTCATCTTTTTCTATATTTCTTTCTCAGGAGAAATGTACAAACCAAACCAAAATTACAAAATTTGGGAAATTTAAAAGAGAATACAATGTCGATATTTACCTTTCGGCATAGTGTAGGTCTGTCGTAAGGGCTAGAAGTCTCATTGTACTGGTAATACAGGTATCCAAACCGACCAATTGTTTGGTCAATGGTGATATCACCTGATGCGTTATCAAGAGTCCTACTGCTTAATGACATGAGTGAATTACGGCTCTCACTACAAGAGTCACTCCTGAATTTTGAGCTGGAGCTTCTCCCCAACCTCCTTGTTGAAAAATATGCATGCAAAATTCAACGAGCAAAAACTAATATTGGTATAGTAACTACCATTAATCAAGTTCAATCGAGAAAAAGAAAAAAATAACAAGTTAAACTCACCTAGAATCAAAAGATTCACAAGTGTAGATTTGCATTGCAGAAAGAGAAGGTGAGTAGTATTGCATGATAGTCTCGCCACTTTCCAAAAGAATTGGGACACCAGCACCATAGAAACTCTGTTGTGCATAAGAGTTCCACAGGTCAGCCAGGAGATAGCATGCAGTATCTTTTCCCCGCGCCTGCTGGAAGCCATTTTAAGATTACAAATGAATCAGAAAAATACATAAATGTGAGAAAAAAGGGGGTAGTCTAGTTGCAATCAGAAACTGCATTCTGCTCTCATACAGGAAGCCCAAGAGATAAAAAAAGATTTTTTTTCTCAAGCATTCTAAATTATTTGTGTTTATATTTGTTCAAAAAGCATGAGTGAGCTGTGATGTAGTGGTTGATGGCTGATTTGGTATCAAATTAGTCCCTATGGGGCAGCCCAATGGTTCAAGCATCATACTTCTCTAGTATAGGTTGTGGGTTCAAATCTTGTTGGGTGGTGTGGGGAGGGGTGAAGGGGAAAAAAGGAGAGCTCACCTGTTGTGTTGATTGGGCTATTGGACCAATTTTTCAAAAAAAACAAAAACAAAAGGAAGAGGAGGGTGAGCCTTTGAGCAACACAAACGGTCTCTATACAAAGCAGGTGTAAGACCCCCTACAAAATGCCCCCCAACCCCACAATGGTGGTAGCCTTGTGCATTGGGCTTTTTTAACCAAAAAAATAAAATGAAAGAGCACAAGGAAGAAGAGTAAAATACCTGATGGTGTAGCTTTATTATTATTATTTTGAAAAAAGGGAGAGAGTAAAATAGAAAAAGCATAAGATTGTTGAATGTGCTAAAATTGAATGGTCAAATGAATGACAATAGTGCAAGAGAATGTGAACTCTAACTGAAAGAATGATATGGATGAAATTTATGCTCGTTGTCAAAATGAAACCATGATTCTTTTTTGCTGAATAAATATGTGGCAAATAAGGTATTAGAAACGCCTCACATTGTTCACAGGAAGAGAATAAAAAGGGAAATCCCCTGAAAAGGCTTTATACATTTATCCGTCCACATATTATGGAAAATGATCAACGTGTTAGCTAAAAAAGAACTAACAGAGAATATTTGGAGGTCTGAAAAACCGATTGTCGTGTCGGGATAAATGTTTCCTTAATAATAGCAATAAATGTGAGTGACGACTGTCCACATCACTTCACTATAGGAAGGCTATGCAAAATTAGGGCACTAAGCACGCCAAGGAGTAGTGAGCAAATTAAATAACATCAACTTCCATAAATACAATATGCGCCGCCAAATTTATTTGCAAACGAACAATCATAACAAAGGAAAAGGTCAGACGACATGAAGACGTCAAATAATGATCATCAATTTTGAGATCCCCTGGAACTAGAAAAGCAGTCATAAAGGTAATACATATCAACTGGATAAAGATAAAAGATTTGGGATGTAAAATTAGGCAAAAAAATAACAGTAAGTTCTCAATTAGTGGCCTGAGTTATTAATTCTACATAGATACATATCTATATACACTAGAAACTATACAATAAGTAGCAAACACAGATAAATCACAATGAATGTCATGTATTCATGATGGCATAGAAGTTAATTTGTGATACAAGTAAACTATATTTATGAGCACATACCAAAATAAAAAAAAATAAAGCTTCAGTAGATTTGTTGAAGAGTTATAGGATCATCCTAAACTGAAAACAAAATCTTACAACATTGAACAGGATTAGGTGTCCTAAAATGAAAATTAAAAAATACCTCAGAAGGATATAAGCTAGAAACTTTTGGTGTGAAAGAGTTGAGTATGGACTGAAAGTTGGAATAGGTGGTATTTGGAGAAGGCAATCGCCAATTCCTGAGAGAATCTGCCATGGATTCGGATCTGAAAAAATAAGCCCTAAGCTAATCCTTAGTGTTTAGCAGGTCTAGATCTAGGTCTTCAAGTTAAAGAGCAGTAACGAAGCGGTGGTGATGAGTGAGTGAGGAGTGAATTAGGGACTGAATTGGTAAAATGAATTTCTATACATACATATATACTCCTCCGAAGGGGAGAAATTGAAATGGAGCATCGGGGAAGCGATTAGGGTTAAGAGAAGGACCTGAAAAGCAATGAATGAAGCATTTCTGGATCATCCGCCATTTGATCGGATTCTTCTTCATCATTGCGCCACTTGTTCATCAATTGCTCAGGCCAGGCGTTGCATTAACCAACCAGAACAAAACAAAATTTGTACATATATGGAAACAAAATTAAATGCAGAGAAGCTGACCAAAGCAAGAACATCATGAGTGGATCATCATCAACAATAGTCTTCCTTCTAACGCGCCACACCTTCAAGTCACGTTTTCTCTCTAATCTCATATTTTTCTTCTCCGAAATATGAATGAACACTAAACAGGAAGGGCTGTGTTCTTCTAATCTCTCTCTCTCTCTCTCTCTCTCTCTGCAGCTCTCTCTCAAAAGACCTCTTCTTTTATACAGTCTATAGTGTACGGAACGAGAACCGCGCACCTTTCGCTTCTTGAGTTAAATGTATTTTCTAAATAAAAATAAGAATATTATTTTCCATGTAATAATTAATTTCTAAAATTACACATTCATTGTTTTGAAATAAAATATATTGAATTATGAGAGAAAAACATACTATTTTTTAATAAAAAATAAACTAAGTATACATTACAATTATTTTAGATTGTTCATAATTGTTAGCACCTTAAAAGCAATGTTATATATAATTTTGATGAAGTATCGTTATTGGTTAATGAAACTATATTAGTCTAGGAGCGGTGAAAAAAAAAAAAATAGTAATTGAAATAGAAGAAAGAACTCATAGATCATTTCCTCGCTAATACTTCTCATCAACTCCACAATTTTATGCTCAAGAGTGTATCAAGTTTAAATTCTTAGTGAACTTCAAATCGCATAACTTATCTCCGAGTGATATAAACTTTTAAAGGCTGAAAAAGCGACAATTTTTTAGTAGTTTTTTAATTATTCAATTAGACTTTATAATAATTTAGATCCTTATAGTTACATCACGAGTTCTTCCATGTACTTTGTACTAACCATTTACGTAATCGGTGATACCTCTTCACTTTTAAAGAAAGTCAAACATTTAATATTTTATTTCTTTAAGACAACTTTTTGAGTCATTTCGAATAATTTTTCAAATTTAACTAGTTCACACTATAAAATAAGTATTAACTAGTTTAAGTCTCTTTTCCTATAGTTTTCTATTGCTAGATTGGTAGAATGCATAAATAATAAGCCCATTGAGTTGATATACACAACAAGGTTAGATCTCCGTATTTTCACAAGATTAACATAAGCGCTTGGCACAAACGCCGGACACAATGGTAGGTGTTGTCTCTGTGTTCAGGCAAAGTTTCAAGCACATATACCTACATAAACTTTTGCGTTTCAATCTCTCAAAATATCATTAAGAAACATGAACCATATCCAGGTTTAAATTAACAAGAGATTTCGATACACAACTATGAGGAGGTCAGGTAACACTTAGGCATACAAAATTCCAAATCTGCAAGGTCATTGTTTAGTGTCCTAGAATGCAGCTCTGAACATGCCAAAAGCAGTGAAGTAAGATACTTGCAAGTCCCGAAACATTTCTCATAATTCTTTTCCACCCAGTCATTTTGATTTTGTGGGTGTCATCAAAGCAGATTGGCATATACATTAAAGAAAGCATATAGGGACAAGCCTTAGATCTTGAAACACTTGTATCCATCCTCAGGATTTGTCATTCCCTCTTCCCAATCACCCATGGAACGACCGCCAAAAACTATCTGTTGAATGCCCAGGTATCTGTCATTAACAAAACATGTCGGCAATTCGTCAAAAGCATTACTAATGAGCTGCATATAAGAAAAACTTGAACGACTCTTGCTGTCAATTGATCAATAGGTAAGTCAAACTTACTGCGAACTCAACACCGTCAAACAGTTGAGCAATACGTCAATGGCAAGATAATCTGATGTACCAAGATCCACCCTGTTGGGAAATTTTATGCTCAAGATACCTTTCTCATGGGGAAAGAATAACAAATGACAAATGCAACAATATGAATATCATAATGTATGGTCTGAATGCTTACCAAACACGGCCCCAGTTGTCCTGAAATTCAACATCACTGATATCATGAAATGATGACGCCATTACTCTGAAACCCTTCTCTTCGTCATAGAGGGGATCGTACTCCATAGTTGAATTTGCCAACTACCACCAATGTATTATCAGAAACATATTTCTATATGTTTTAATCAGGAACTGCTAAAATCAATAGAACAAACATTGTTGCATTCAACCAGAAGGCCCTCATAACATTTGTAATATCAGATAGTTACAGAGAATACTGAGGAAAGAAGCAAGAAGAATATAAAGAATAAAAATACCAACATGTCCTAATTTCCAAGGAATTCACTTGAAAATACTTCAAAATGAACGACCCCTTAGTTTTCCAAAATGCTTCTGAAACATTAATGGTTCCAAATTATTAAATTAACAAAACTGACACGATATGACGACATATCTTCCATAATCATTCACATTGACATTATTAACAAATACAGCAATATGTAAATATTTTCCAGCTTTTACGTGATTTATCGAGAGTTCATATTTTCTATATCGGCTTCCTATCACATCAACGATCTCTAGTTAAGTTCCAAATTCAACATCATCATTTAGACCATATGGTTGTTAAACCCATGTTCTGAGTACGGGAGTCATGCGGACAAATATGATGATATAGTATTTATATACACAGAGATCACAGGACTGGAGAAAACTGAGCATAAAAGTAAAAGAAATAAGCGTGGATAAATGAAAATATGTGGTCAATACATGATGGTCTTTAATACAGTCAGAAACAATAGTTAAAGGGTCAAACCTGCAGATTAAAAGAATTGAATGCGCCCAGGCGCCCCATAACATACCATGACTGAATAACCTGCATATTCTTTTCTCTTGAGTGGTCGATCTTAAAGCAATCAACTATTAGAAAATAACGAAAACAAAAAAAAATGGCAATCTTTTACCACCACAAAAGGGTAATAATTTAACGAGAATTGAGTATCAGTCCAAGCAAACAGGAAGAGATTGGTATAGGATGTACTTACACTACCAAGTTTATTAAGGTCCTGATCAGATGGTGATCCATATAATTGAAACCATATGTAAGAACCAACAGGGTTGAAGCTGTACAAAAAGAAAAATGATATTAACATGGATAACTCAACATGAACATTGATCACCTACTTCATCAGCTTTCTTTATATGTAACCTAGAACAGGTCAGTTGCATCTATAGACTAGTTTTGATCCTGCTACATTGACAATTGTCAACAATGAACATAGTGAATAAAAACTTCATCATTTTGGTAAATCTCACTCTTTAATTAATAACCGGCACCCCAAGTGAATCCATTTCAGCTGTGCACAGGAAATAGTCAATTACTGCTCAAAAAGGTTTAAACACCTTGTTAGCAAAAAAAAACTGAATCTCCAAAGCCCCCAAACCTTAGACAAAGCTAAACAATATTTCATCCAGAGTCCCCAAGACGAAAATCCAGTCCTAACCAAATGAAATGGAAATAGGGAGATCACAAAAGTTCACTTCAAAATCTTTGATAGAAGAGGGCTTCAAGAGGGTAAAAATATCTTCATTAAAACTCACTTAGCCTGATATTGCACTGTAAATTAATATGAGGGTACTGGAATCAAGAATCTCTTACTTCATCAAAATATCACCTCCACAATTTCACAAACAATAATAATTGAAATATAGGTGAGGAATAAGGGTCGGAAGATGTTTACTCTCTAAAGCTGACTTTGAAGGGTAGAACAGAACCCGTTTCCTTATTCCCGATTTCTCAACCCTTCTTCTGAGCTGTTTCCCTAATCTGTGTTACATTACCACTTAAGTCAGCCAATCTTCTAAACAAAATCCAAACATATACATTAAGCATGCATGATATCGTTGGTTCTCATATGTATACTAGTTTTGTTAGGCTTGAACAATTGGTTAGGGTTCTCATGTCTATTTCTAGTTGCTTGCTAAAATCATATCAATCAACAAACAATCGGATATTCGCAAAAGAATCAGATTCCACAAAATCGAAAAAGCTGCAATGGCTGGAACAGGGAGTGCATGGCTGGCAATGGGATTAGCATAGATACTAAGTTAGCAAAATTTCCAGCAACTCCACTAGCCTATGATCATGGAAATGAAGCTTTGGCTTCAACCCAATAGTAAAAACAAGCAATCATCAGGAACTATGGAATAGAGCAACTTTGACAAAGTGTAAGTAGATAGTCTCATAAATATATACAAATAATATACTATAGAGTTATGCACTGTTGCTAGTAACAGAAGAGAAGGAAATCGGTAATTGTTAACGATAATAGTGAAATTTGAAATGAAAAATACTCTTTTCTTCATGAGCTCGGGGTTGCCAAAGCTATCACCAAGAACTTCTCGGAGCTCAGGGTCATTTTTGCATTCTTCCTCCAGGAATCTGCAAGTGAAAATTGAAAACATATTCAATCCAAACCAATCCAAATTCAAATGGAGACATAGACATGATACTCACCTGGCCCAATCAGGATAGCTTTCGTCTCTTTTCCTCTTTTCTTCACGAACCTTGAGCAACCTGCGTCCCCTTGCCGTAGTTCCAGACCTCATTTTAGGTATTTCATTGTCGTCGGAAGCTGCTGCTTCGGCGGCGGCGCGGATAATCGGTGTCGCCGCCGGTCGAGAAAAATTGCAGGAATTGGGAAGGCGAAAAGAGTAATGGTCTGGTTTTGAAGAAGAAGAAGAAGAAAGATGAGAAAAAGGGAGGGTTTGAATGTAGGAGATTGAGGAACCCCACATGAACATCTCTAGTTAGTGTTGCTCTCTAACTAACTGTTTTTGCTTAATCCTCTTCTCCACTGCTACTTCTAGCTACTCTACGTAACTCATCCATTTTTCTTTTCAAAACAGTCATTCTCATATTTCCCCATAAATTATTATTATTATTATTATTATTTATGAAGAGGATTAGGAGTGACTCTAAGTCAAGACACATAAAAAAAAAAAAATGGATCCGGACGGGGCGTTCTGACTTTTGAGCTTAAAAATTTATTGGGATGAGTATGAGTGTAAATCATTGACGTGACATCACCTAATTGTCCATGATTAAATGACTGAGAGTCTCAGTCATTTAACCATGACTGAGATACTTTTTTTTTTCTATTGAGGATTAGGAGTCTCAGCAATGACTAATTGCCTAAGACTTTCAGCCAAGACACATAGAAAACGGATCCGGGCGGGACGTTCCGGACCCAAAAATTCACTGGAGCGGATATAATCGTAAATCGCTGACGTGTCATCACCTAATTGCCCATGATTAAATGGTTGATAAATGAGATGATTTGTTCCTCTTTCGCTACTTGGATTTCGAATTTTAGAGTCTAACTATCAAGATTTTTTTTCTAATAAGATAGTATGCATTGCATTTAGTAAAGGAAATAAGAGATTATGGTAAACCATTACATTCCAAATATTACCTAAATTCACATCAATATGATCAGAATAAGAAGTTTCCACATTCATTTCACAAAGCTAACTTGCTGATATTAGCAATGTTATTGTTCTCATACAAACATACACAGAAAATCTAACTTAAACCCAACCAAGAAGCAAAACAGAATGGCAAAATTATTTTGGCACAATTGTATTATTCAATCACTAATTTATTAACCCGAAACTGTCAACGTAACACAAGTACATCACTGTCGAAGATTGAAGATCTCGGCGACGTCAATTCACAGTTCGATACTAAAACTAAGAATCAACTAGTCCAAATCCACTAACATTCTGCTGCAAATACTAGACTGTTGAACACTAAAAACTAATAAGCAAACTAGTCCAAATCCAATAACCTTCTGCTGCAAATAGAAGAATCTGTCATGTCGTCGTCGAAGCTCAAGAAATAGGCTTCAATACATACATCTTACATGTATGAGGATTTAAAGTAGCTGTCAAGTTTGATTTGAGATGCTCCTTCAGTGTCACGTGCTGCGAATACATAACAAGCATATCATAAGTTTCCTCATTAGCACAAGCGCCGGTAAGTAAATATCATAAGCAATGTGTGTACTTATGATACAAAAATTAAAATGTTACCTCCCAAAGGTCTCTTGCTTTGACAGTACTGTGGCCAGGAATGCCAATATCATCACAATGAGCTGTGATATGAGAGATCCTCGGGGTCCGGTTGAGTAGTAGTAGCGCTACTCTATATCCCGTGAGAGGTCCCGCCCAAATCTGTTTGAACAAATTCACAACATATTCAAGGAAAGTTTGGACTCAAACGCAATGACTCGTCTCAGAAAATGGGAAATCGGGAAATTTACCTCAAGATCACCTTCGCTCCTAACCTTTCTAGCTTGGACACCGAGTTTGTCTATACGAAAACACGAGGCCAACATTCAATAACAGTTGATGACTTGATGTCGTGATCATCCATGCCACGAGGAGAGAAGGGTAAATTTGAATTACATACCTTGGTTAACAGCAATGACCTCTTTGTTGGAAATGATATCTATTGTTTCTTTTGTCATGGACCTCACATCACAACCAAGAAGAAGAGGAGCCTGTGGAAAATGCCATATCAGCATAAATACCAAACACTATATTAATTTCTAAGTAACTGATAATACCTTGGAAATGGCCCATAGGCTGAAGTGAACAATATATTCATCTTTTGTCATGCCTCCATTTCCAATTTCAAGCATATCTGGATCTGTTCGCATACATAACACGTATCATATGTCTCTTAAAAGAAACGTAAACAACTTCTTCACGAGTATTTTCCTTTTAAATGTCATTACCATTCCAGCCACCGGGCCTTGCGTGCTCAGCATAAATTTCATTCATGTCGGCTCTAGTGACCATACTGCAAGAGATTCAGTTTTAGAGCAAGATAGTTTTGGATCATCGACGTGTAAATCAAAAGAAACAGTGAGCTAATCAAACCTCTCCCACGTATCAGCGATGTCATTAGTAGTTCTCCAGCTGTTTCCTACCTTAGCACCCCAATGAGCCGGGTGCATGTCTCCCCTGAGAGACAAACAGAAAATTCTCTCAATCACAAAACAATGACGGCGAAGACTTTCACTAGAGAAAACTAGGATTGATGGGAAATGTACCATTCACATAGTGAGAAAAAGATGTGGCGCTTTGTCTTCATTAGTGCTCGGGTCATTACAGGGTATCTATGCACACAACGAAGAAAAAGGACGGGACATATTCGAGTTAAACTCATGAAATTAGGTGCAATTGTATGCATAACTTGTAATCTTTGTGTACATTAGACTATATATATTACCTAGCAGTTGGCTTTGTGCCATCATTGAAACAATTGTCGTACTTCAGATAATCAATTCCCTAAAAATAGTCAAGAAGAAAACTTGATCAATTGTCATGAACAGTTGTGTTTCCTTGTAGAAAATGGAAAACGAAAACAACTTTCCAAATAAAAAATAAGCAGTCAAATTGATCATTACCCATGAGGCAAAGGTTTTAGCATCTTGTTCTTCATGACCTAGTGAACCAGGCATGGATCCGCTGCAAGTAAAGAACCTGCAAGATACATACACCGCGCAAAAGCATTCACAAACTCATTATCTACAAATGTTGATTTATCAAAAACATAATCTTGATGGTGATTTTGTTACCCAGCATCTGAGTAGATTCCAAGTTTAAGACCCTTGCTATGAACATAGTCTGCGAGAGCTTTGATGCCAGATGGGAATGTTGCATTTTTAGGAACTAGGTTCCCCTGCAATTTAAAGCTTCCATGTTTAATTCAAGAAACACAACCAATAATGTAAAAATTAAAACAAGAATCAACAAAGAGTACCTTCTTGTCGCGCGATTTTTCAGCCCAACCATCATCTAAGAAAGAACAAAATTTGCAGTTTCTTGGTTAGCCATTTGGAGAAATGGTGCTGTAATGTAAGAATTAGAAACAAGAATCGAAATGGACGGTTCGTACCTATGTTAACATACTGATAACCAAGCTTAGAGAGACCAGTGCTTATCAGAGCATCAGCTGTCAAAAACAAGCAAAGTTGCATCAAACTGAAATTGCTCTTTCTTAGCAACTACAACAAAATTTGAATCAAGTGAGCATTTTATTACCAGTTTCTCTGATGATCTTCTCATCAATATGGAAGTTGAAATGATTCCAACTATTCCACCTACAAATTGAAACAAAACAAAACAAAATCAATACTAATGTGTGTGTGTTTAAGAGAGAGAGAGAGAGAGAGATTTTGATTACCCCATGGGAGGAGTCAAGGCAAGGCCATTAGCCAGAAGGTTTCTCCTGAGAGGCTTTTGTGTGATTGAGGCCATTGCTGTTGATGAAGAGCACAAATTGCAAATCAAGATCACAAATGCAACAAAAACCAACCTACCAACAATCTCCATCTTCATAATTGCTACTACAACTTCTCAGACACTCCTGAGCTGTGGACTCTTTATCAGATGCTATCAACCAAAGCACACAATACAAAAAGCCTCTGCATTGGCCAACCTTATAAACCTCACTTCTTCACTCTTTACTGCTTTGAATGAGAAATTCAAGGGATTAGTTTCGATTAACCTTAACTTTTTTTCATCTTTGAGTGAGTATAAAAATATTTTAAAATTACCCAGTTATAAGTTCCATCTCAAATATTGTAATGTGTAATAAAAAAATAGAAAGGAAAAAAAAAAAAAAAAAAAAAAAAACTATTTTTCAGTATATGTAATAAAATTAGCACTATATGTTATTTACCAACAATTAAAAACTGGGATCATTATGGTGTAAACTATTTCTTTCTGTAATGTATTATGTTGATTTAATTAGCAACTCAGTCCATAATTAACTCCATGTCAGCAAATAATAATATGAATAAAACCACCTGCATTTTTTAAGACCTAAGACTCGGTAAGTGTGACTGTGAATTAACCTCCAAACTTCAGATTCAATGCTCACAATTTATGCTAACTTCTTCAACTATTGTTATGATCTAATTTCAGTGATTATACTCTACACCATTTAATGTAAAATAAGAGCTAATTAATATATATAGAGAATAATGTATCTAAGGCTATTTTTTTTTTTTAGTCTAAGCCAAGCCAATGAGGCATTGCCACCTCATTAAAATCACCTGTACCTACTCAAGTGAATTGGTGGAAGCGGAGCGACCCGTCAAGATCCGAGTTATTTTAATAAGGTGTCAACCCCTTATTGGTGACTTAGTCTAAGCTAAAATCTAATTAGCTTAGATTCATCAACCTCATATATATATATCAAACCAATGAGAATTAGGATGAATTCATATTAAAATTCCAATTATACTCATCTTATTGAGCTTGTAGGAGTGAAGTGACCCCACTAAATTTAAAGTTTTTAGAACATGTCTATAAAGTAATGACATCTTTTTAAAATTTTGAATCCCAAGATCGTTCCAACTCTTTACAAGATCCTCTCAAATATTGTCTACATATATAATCACTTTTAAGATTTAGCATCCATATAACATTATCAAATATAACTCCTTGTAAGGATACTTCACTTGATACCACGTCACAGTTATTTTGCTCATTTAATTTGATGAATTCTCTTCCGAATTCACGCACTATGCAATTTTCGTGACTATAAATGCGAACTCCTTAATTGGAGAAATAGGCCTCAAATTGAATTTGTTACAAATTGCTCTAAAATATATTGTAAATTTATTTATGGTGCTCCAATTTCAATGTAGTAGAGATTATGTGTGTGTGTATATATATACACATGATCTACTTTGTAAAATATTTATTGAATAGCCTTGGGATCCATCATTTCCAACGGATGGGTTGACCTTGGGTGTCTCAGCTATATGCCGACCAAGAACGTGGTTCTGTTCGGTCGACGAGCCCGTACGTACGTAAGGAATCTGAATTATGAATATCTCAACATCGATCATCATCAATCATAACCAAACATATATAATATATATGGCATTGTGCCCTTTTATTTACATCAAAATGCATCACAACAATTAACAAATTATGTTGATTGATTGCAAATATAATATTAGCGCATTAAAAGTTATATATAAGAAGAAGGTATATATATATATATATATGTTATTTGACTATGCAGATTTTGATGACTGAAGCTGCTCCGATCCGATGAAGTGCCACAACTGCATCTCCTGGTTTGCACAACCCTTTCTCTGTTGCAGACTTTAGTGCTGCTTCCAATATTACCTCCGTGGACTCTCCGTCCGTTGCCTTGGCCGATCCTTCTCCCAGCAGAGGTATCAGCCCCCTGTGTATCAAACTGTGCCTCGCCGGCGTCGCATCGCTGCAGCTCCAATCAAACGAGTCTGTTGTCACTACTGGCACTACCACCGACAGGATGGGAACAGCTGGCCTGTACTTGGCCACCAGCTTGGCCGTCGTGCCTCCGCGGGTCAGCACCACAATCAGCTTAGCTCTGGCCTTGTTTGCTGTCCGGACAGCTGAGGATGCTAGACTCTCCAACGGGCTCATTGGAAGTGGAGTTGACCTTATCATCTCCTTAAAGATAGCTCCGTAATCCAGGGAAGACTCTGCTTCAATGCAGATTCGAGCCATGATCTTTACAGCAATCTCGGGGTATGCCCCAGCTGCACTCTCGCCACTAAGCATCACACAGTCAGTGCCATCCAGGACAGCGTTGGCTACATCAGTGGCCTCAGCACGTGTCGGCCTAGGAGACTTGATCATGGATTCAAGCATCTGAGTGGCAGTGACCACGGGTTTGCCTGCTAGATTGCACTTGTATATCATCAGTTTCTGTGCCAGGAATATCTTCTCAACTGGAATCTCCATCCCAAGATCACCACGAGCAACCATAAATGCGTCAGTTTCGCGTAAGATCTCATCAAAGTTTATGACTCCCTCCTGGTTCTCAACCTTAAGAAACCACAGCAGCAAAGGGAATCATCATTAGATGACCATATATAATTACCAAAAAGATAGCTTGTAATAAACAGAAGCACTTTCCCATTCCAATAGCATAAGAAATATAGCTTTTATAGAAAACAGAATGATGAAGATACTGTTCTTCACTCTTCAAACAGTTCAAACCAACAAATCATTTTGCATTTCATAGCCTTTATGTTAAGAATTATCTTCCTCCTATACTGTGAGCATATACAGATATAATTAAACTTGAAATGCTAAGATAAATTATCAGTTTCTACTCGTAGTTTTTTTTGCAGATCTGTACTAATTCTACTCATTCTAAGAATTTGAAACAATTCCAACTCTGAGAAAAAGATTAGATTGACTCGTACTATTGCAAGATCATACCCATTGAAAATCTGCATAAGGTAATAGGATCAGTATCTCACACACCATTAGGCAAATCACAAGATCAAAACCAACAAAAAACCAGTTGGGTGCATACATTCACATCAAATGACTGTAGAAACACAGACATATGTTTACATGATCCATATGTATACCACTAAACAAGATGTCAGATAAAATAAAATAAAAACTTTGTTACTGAGCAGACGACACCTAAAGGCTACAAATAACATAGAGATCATGCAAGCAGAGATGAATTTATTATTTTAATGTTTGTTGTATATATTTGGCATGAGATCCATGAACCTCACAGACATTAACAATGACTCAGTAAATAGAAATTTGGAGGGTACAAAAACCATGCTTGCATAAACATGTTAACTCACTGCCTCAAATCCTAGAAGTGTAGACATTGAAGGGAAACATACCTTTGACATAAGCTTTATATTCTTAGCATGGGCTCCAAGAACGTTACGGACATTAACAAGATCTGAACCCTTTCGCACAAACGAAAGAGCAATAATATCGATATTGTTTGGAACACCCCATTGCAAGATGTCTTCCTTATCTTTCTCTGTCAGTGTAGGAAGATCTACAACAACTCCAGGAAGATTGACATTTTTCCTCTCACCAAGCATTGCAGTGTTCTCGCAGCGGCATCTAACTGTTCCCGCCTTGGCATCACAGGACAAAACAGAGAGGGAGATAGTTCCATCAGCACACAAGATCACGTTTCCAGGCTTCACGTCAACAGCTAGCTTTTTGTAACTCATGGCGATCATTCCTTCAGAGCCCTTGATGTCATAATCAGTTGTGACTGTGATTTCCTCACCTTCCTTCAGTTGAATAGGTTTTCCATCTTTGAGAAAACCTGTTCGAATCTCAGGCCCCTGCAATGACAAAATCCAAATAGGAAAAGTTGAAAACATATCACTCATAACTGGAAGCCTCAAAACATATTTGATAACAGAAAGTCAAATTCCTCTGTATTTTTGTTAAGTACAAATATTATTGGATGAACTAATGGAAAAATAATGAACAGATGTTTTAATAAGACTAAGAACACGCCCTTTCCCCTTCGTTTGTCAACCCAAGTATGTACGTAACAATTACGAACTGAGGACAAACACCATAATACTATTTCAAGGGTTCATTGTGTAAGAAAATCCATACCATATGCTACCAAAGACGCACAAGTGATCAGTGATGGCAAATTGAGCAGTTTCTTAGAACATCAACTAAATTGTAAAAACTGTTGTCTAAACCCTAAATGTGATGAACCAAATTAAAGGAATTGATGAGTTGGTATATATATGGATTAATTAAGTACCTTGGTGTCGAGCATAACAGCACAGAGGGTGTTAGTGTTGTGCATGGCAGACCTGAGATTGTTGAGGGTCTCAAGATGATACTCGTGAGTACCGTGGGAGAAGTTGAAACGAGCAACATTCATGCCAGCCTTGAGAAGCTTCTCGATCATGGGGACGGATCGGGAAGCTGGGCCAAGAGTGCACACAATCTTCGTCTTAGGGACACGCCCATCATTTGGGAGCTCCTTCATGATCCCTTCAATATCTATGTTCGCCATTGAAACTAATCCTTAATTACTACACAGAATACAAATGTGATCGATTAGATACATATTCAAAATTGAATTTAATTATTGCAATGAAGCCAGGCGAGGTAATAAAAATTGGAAATGCGGGAAAATGGAAGATAGGGAATGTGACTCACAGTCACCACCGAACTGAAATGGAGCAAGAAGCGATCAGTAATGGTAATGGAGATCACAGCACAGCACAGTAGCGAAGAAGAAGAAGAAGATTGAATTAATGCTGTAAATTGCAAAACTGTTGGGGGAAGGAAATTGGTGTTATCAAAATTTGTTGGTTGTGAGTTGCGAGACTGAAACTGAAAAGGTCAATATAGTTATGGTTTCTTTCGGTTCCTGCTGCTGCGTACGCGCGCCTACCATCACCACCCTCCTCTTTTTTTCTTTTACTTTTTCTTTCTAGGGATAATTACACATACCACCCCTCTTAGATAGCAATATTACACATACCATCCTTAAAGATCATGTTGTTACTTT
>JAYMTH010000091.1:0-33248 GCA_036897465.1 Pelargonium australe
AAGACTAGACGACGACGTATCGGACCCTTGACTTGACTCAGAAAAAATTGTCAAATCAAAATGAAATATCTAGATTTTCTAGATCTTATCCTAATTAGTGCATTGTAAAACTAAAATAAAGTATCAAGAAGAAGATACAGAATACCACATATGTTAGTTTCACATTGCATAACTAGACACACACTATTTGGGAACGCTTTATTTACTGCTCATCCTTGTGGCTACACTTGCACAGAACCTCAAATACTTAGAATCGAAGAAATGCCTAGTCCAACAAGAAGGAACCGAACCTTAACAATACTACGCGGCATGTAAAGATAACAACATGAAGTAGTTTACTTACAATATTTGTAGACCACTTGATAGATTCCACACTCTGTCTCTCCATGACAGATCTTATAAAAGGGTTGAGTGAAGGAAGTAATATTGTTCCAGTTAGGTGGAGAGGAAGAGAAACAGGTTGCTAAAAGGATACATCTCAACCGCACTGACTAGAAACCCGAAAACACCAATCATGGCGACTACTTCAATACGATCTTTTTTCTTGACACAATATTCCTGCATTTTAAGAACACGAATTGAAGCAACTCATAAGACAGAAACTTATCCGAAAGTAATATGAATAGTCTGTTGTTGAAAGAAGACGCTCCATAGCATTAGAATTTCTCCAATCAACTCAGCTAACATAACTTGAAACATCAGTTTCACTGACCTCACCAACATTGCTCAGAGCAAAAAAAAGTGTTCCTGCATTGACAAGTGTGTCACCCAGAAGAGGGTTTGAACCACCTGAAATATCAATACACAGTTGCGAGATAGTTTACCATCAGTGTCAGGACAAGAGGAAAGAAATGTTTCTTAAAAAATTTCTTACAAATGTACACAAACGTAAATGAAACTGATCTCCTAAACCAAGATAAACAGCATGCCATTAAGTATAAACACAACTAAATATCTCACAAAACTATAAGTGCTTGTTTAAAATGGTTAAAAAGCTAGACTTAACGTCATTCAACAGATGTGTAGAAGTTAAGTGGTGTAAATTGAGAAAGAAAATGTTACCTCCACCACCAACACCAGAATCAGAGAAAAGAACCAAAGCAAGACCCGCCACAGAGAGAGCTGCACCTAATATCTGCCACAAGGAGTATCTAGTGCCTAGAGCGATTCGTGTGAGGATAATGACCCATGCTATGGTAAAACAGTTCAATAACGTGACACTAGTATTTGACGAGAACTGGTATGCTTTATTCACTGCATAATAGCATGATGAAATCAGTCATTTCATAGATCATCTTATGAACTATCTACATGCATTAGACTCAGAAAAACATCTATTCATCCAATATCTCATGCTGTTTTAAATCACATGTGCATACACTGACAAAGATCTCCTATTTTCTGTAAATGCAGAATCAAATAACTCCATCAAACTTGATTTTCCCTTTCTGTAGCAGTGCTATATTATCAATGAATATATACAACTTGTTCGCAAATATTACTAAATTGGCTTATAGATGATACAAGCATAAAAATAATTCCAGCATGTCATCGGTACTGCAACATCCATCAGTGTCAACCAATGTGTAAAGTCATAGCACATATGACATGAGTACGAGCTAAAAGGAGGGTGAGAAGTAGACAGATGGTTAAATAACCATTACTCACCAAAATAATTCCCTTGAACATCGATGAAGCCCAACAGGAGATACCAATACCAGGGAACCTGCAAATCCCACAAAAGAATACAGCACATTTAAGATTAGAAAACTCTTCAACAACCAAAAATTCTATTTTTGACTTCAGAGCATAGCATATCAATGCTTCTAATCGAAGAGAAACAACAAAAACCAATCCTTTCTCTGTGACTCATTCAGAAAACAGGAAATTAAGACACATACCATAAATTTCTGACGCCTAAAAATCATTATGCTCACATACACCACAGCTAATCAAATAAGCAAAAGACATCTGAAAAATTGGTGCATCCACACCTACATACAACACTCACATACAAGAGATAACATAAACAAGTAACAAAATTGCAAGAAACTAATGAAAATTCAAAAGCGCAAGTTCAAGAACAGAAATACAGAATCAAAGGTTAAAAGGGTATGTGTAGATATGTATATATATGTGAAGTTGAGTTGAGGTTACCAAGTTTGGCTATGAAAGATGAACTGAAGCTAACCATTGCAAGCGAGAAGGAAACAAGCTGACCCAAAAACAGCAAGTACAGAGTTCGTCGGGTTTCATGGCTTGTCCACCGTCTGTTCATCGCACCAAACCAGTTCATGTTACACAGCAAAAATGATATAAAAAAAACAATCCAATAGATAGAGATTGATTATCCAACTAAAGCAACTTTTGTCCTAATACATAAAGGATGGAACTATGCATACCAAATTTGGCACCCAATTTCACTTACTCAACAACTGTTATTCTTTTCTTGGTTCTTGACTTTTATTACTCCTAACATTTAGATCTTTCACTCGAGCACGAATAACACATTTTTCAAGACAAGTTTAACATAATCTTATTCAACCCGAAACTCAAATCGCCTATAGGTGTTGAATGAGGCAAAGATGTGAGGTGACAGACTTGTGTTTCAAGAGATATGACGTGTCATATTTAGCTACGAACATTTATCAAATCCAACATTTCTAAAGCAACATTAATTCTGAAACACACAATTATATTATCGATTAATGTCGTCAAAGAATAGACGTTTAATACATAGCATAAATGTCTATCCGATCCGATATCTGCATCACCACCTCTATCATTAGTTGGTAAGCCAAAGTATTTTTGCTTTTGCAAAATAAAAATGAAAAAAATATTAAGAGACAGCTCAGCCGAGCATGATGGAATTGTGATCATTATCAGCAAGAAGGCACGTCACCTACTCGGGCCACAATCGGCACCACTCAAATTTTTCTCACACATCACCACTAAGAATTTGCCACGTGTCACCAAAACGGTGCAACCACTGTCTTTTTCCCAAAAACCCATGTTTGCGTGGCATTATTTTATTTGTCCCAATAATAGCACACCAATGTATAATTAATCAACTTTCTAGTTTCAAAAAAAGAAATCAACTTTTTTTTTTTTTTTATGTCTAAATAAACCTTTTTCACTTCTTTTTTGGCTCGTACAGCCTGTTTTCAGATTTTTTATTTTTAAAATTATTAATAATTGAAAACGATGATTATGATTTGTCCACTTCCTTGGCTCCTTCCTATATCTTTTCCTCTTTTCATATTTATCGTCTTCACGCTTCTTCTCCGAATTCCCAATTTTTTCTCAATCCTCAATCAGGTACGTCTTCAATTTGTTCAATTTCAATTATTTTTAATTAATTTTGGTGTGTTCTAGTTTTCAAATTTTCCTCCACCTGTTTGGTTGCTGAGAAAACGGAAAGCATAAATCTTCTGCCGTGGTTTCCGTTAGTTTTGATTTTTTGAGAACCTTCTTTTTCGTTTTCTTTTGCACAGAATTTTGAGACCGTTCGTTGTTTTTCGATATTCCTTTTTATTTTCCTCGGCAGCCAAACAGGGATTGGTTTCTCTCCCGAACCGAACAACTTTCTGTTTTTGTTGTTGTTGTTGTTGAATTGAATAATTGAAATTTCGAATTAGAAATTAGAGATTAGAAACTAACCTGGATCGGTTTCGCAGATCAAGCGATCCTTTGGCTCTCCGAATCGGCCGATTGAATTATTAACAGGATCTTCTCGTTACATCGAATCGTTCAGAGCTAGATCGAAGACATGGCGGAAGAGCACAGATGTGAAGCGCCGGAGGGCCTCCGTCTCTGCGCCAACAACTGCGGCTTCTTCGGAAGCTCATCGACCATGAATCTCTGCTCCAAATGCTACCGGGACGTTTGTCTCAAGGAGCAACAACAGGCCTCCATCAAATCCACCGTCGAGAACTCCCTCTCCGCCGCTTCTCCTTCCTCCACGGTGGAGACGATCGAGACTCTCTCCTCGCCTGCCGCGACCTCACCGGAGGTCGTCGGCGATGCACCGGTTCCCTCCCCCGCAGCCGATGCACCGGAAGCAGTTGCGGCGGCGGCGGTGGCTCAGCCGCAAGCGAACCGGTGCTTTGCGTGTAGGAAGCGGGTTGGGTTGACCGGGTTTAGGTGCAAGTGCGGGACCACCTTCTGTGGGGTCCACAGGTACCCGGAGAAACACGCGTGTACCTACGATTTCAAGAAGGTTGGGAGAGAGGAGATCGCAAGGGACAATCCTATCGTCAAAGCTGAGAAGCTCCAGAAGATATGATTTGAACCGTCAGATGATGATGACTTGGAAAGAGTTGAAATGGATGCGAACGCAGGTGATTGCGACTCGTACGGCGACGTGGCATTATCATATAAAAATACACTCTTTTCATTTGTTGCTGCTGTTTCGAAAATAAGGACACGGTATTAGTAAATTATATGGGTTTTGCATGTCTCTTTCGAATTGAAAATTTCAGTCCAATTTCGGGTACATTCTCCACTAGTCCTATATTTTGGAATTCCAAAACCAGTTTAGCGATACTCCCATAGTTTTGAATTTTTATATTCTGGATTAGAATTGGTCAAAAAGGAGAGGAGTACATTTAGTTGGTGGGCTTTATTAAGTTGATAATGGGCCTATCCAAGCCTATTTGCAACCCATTTACAAGACTTGTTTAAGGTCTCAATACAATATGTTTATAAGCCCCTAGCTCATTAGGCATATGGGCCTTATCAATGTTAATTTATGAACATTTTATGAACGCAATTTGTGTGATACATGACTCAATATAAATATAATTCGTTTAGTAGTTATGATGAGCAGTTTAACACGAACGAGACATGGTGATTATATGACGATCGACAATAATAAGATCCAACACATTTCTAATGTTAGAGTCAACATGCTTGACACGACACTACCCAACACTTATGTATGCCATTAAGATTAATTTACTACCTGCGTGTTGGACGTAAATAATTGTCCGTGCATGTTTTGGAGGTTCAGTACAAACATAATACAATTTCTAAATGTGTTGAGTTTTCCAACACAAACATGGTACGATTGCAAAATGTTTGCTTCCAAGCACGCTAACTTCGTGTCGTGATACCATGGAACTGAAATGTAAGAGAAGAGTGTGAAACCATAACTTGGAAACGGTGCACAAGATGAATAATTGAAAGAAAACAGTCAAGATATTTGGTTTCTTGTTGCAAAGTGTGTCTGGAATCTGGAAATGCAAATAAGCGGCAGCAAAGACAAATTAGCTTATTGTTTTGTAATTAATGTAACCACCCAAATATGAAATATGCTTCCCTATCCAACCCGTGATCTCTGGATATCATTTATATGGACAGAGCTGTTACCGGTGAAGGTGAATTCAGAATAATAATTTAATATAGTAAAAAAATAAAAACACACTTATTCTAATGTTTTCTCGTGTCTTGGACACGCTAGAGTTTGATAATTTGTGCATATGTGTCAACACGTCCTGCACAACATGTTGAATGTTGTTTGTGTGCAGCACGATACGAACGTGAAACGTTTAGTGACCGTGTTGCACATCACAACACAAACACGACATGTTTAACATAGTAACCAGATGATCTGTATTGGCGGCACACAACACATCATTATTCACACAAACACGACTCAACATGTCCTGCACAGTATAAAATCAACACATTTGACACGGCGGAACTCAGTACAATAGACACATTATAAAGAAATTTCAACTATAGCAATTATTCACAATTTTAAGTAATTGTGCACCAACACGTTACGATTTCTAAATGCATGGCTAAAAAATGTGTGAGATTATACAAGATAATTAGTTAATTACATGTCATATTAGTGTTGTGCGTCATGTTATCACCTGAATAATTACTATAATTAAAATTTCTTTCTCTCCCTTTTTAATCCGAACTCCATCCCATAACGTCGGCAAGAATACTCGACTCGAGACCTCAAAAGAAACTCAAATAGTTTTTAACCGTTTAACTCAACATGCATTGAATAAAATAAAAAAACAGATGTCAAATACGTAGGTCCAAAAAAAAAAAAAAAAAACAAAGCCTCCTAATTAATACGTACATAAGACAGCTAGTGGTGTATAAATACTTCCCATATTAAGAATATAGATAGAGCCATACCATACATATATACCAGGATTTAATTCAAACAAAAGGAAATGTTTTTAATTTCTTTTTAAAGATTTAAATCAGAAAACCGCTGGCTCTGTTTCATCCTCTTCCATTGTCCTCACTCTCTTTCGAGTTTCGACTCTGAATATTATTATTAATTGGTGGGTTTGGTTCTTCATCTCTTGTCGGAGCAAATCGGAGTTGTGACTTGTGACCACCAATTCATGGCCGCTCACTGGTGGTTCCCGGCGGCTGTCCTAATAACCAATGCCTTTCTACTACTCACATTTGTCGGCTTCGCTGTTTCTTACGACCGCCCTCCGGCACGGCGTGACTTGGTCCTCCGGCCATCCCAAGTTTCTGATCCAACTTCACCGCAACAGGTTCTTACTCTTCTTTTTTTCAATTTCTGGTTTTCCATAGTCCATTTTCATCATAGTCTACAGTTTGAATCATTATCAGAAAATTAAGAAAAACAGTACAGTAATTAATTGTGCATTATGGTAGATTGATTATGCCTAATTAGACATTTTTGTGTTTGTGTTTGTGTGTGGAATTAGTTTAAATTATATATAATCCATATTGTTGATCCACCGCAAAATGATATTGATATATTAGTTGTTACAAGTTCTTGCAAATCCTTGATGGGTGAAGTAGTTCTAGACTTCTGGTAATATTTGGTAACACCGAACAACAACCAATGGACAAGCGGTCTAGTTGAAGTCACTTTTCGAAAAAAGTATTTGTTCATGCTGAGTACGGGTCTAAACTAGTCGAAAAAAGCTAACCATTTTTCAATCCACGATTTTTATCAGAAATATTGTTATATTAAATCACACAATGTTACAGCACGCATCTAAACCCAACGTCTTTAGGGGTGCCTCGAACTCTAGAACTCGGGGTTGTTCACAAGTGTCTATACCGTTGGGCCAGTAACGGTTGGTCAATCCCCTATGTCTGTGAGTTATGCAGGATGGGTCACCTTAAGTTATGGTCTTTTTTCTCTATATTATATAACAATCACACCTAAAAAAAGTGGTTGGCTGGTTACATTATTGTTGGTTCTCTTGGGAATCCTTAGAGAAATGATGTGATTGTTCTCTCTGGCTAACAGGTGCACATTTCTCTGGTTGGTGATGACAAAATGAGGATATCTTGGATCACAAGTAAACCAAGTCCCCCAACGGTATATTATGGCACATCTCCGGGGGCTACTACCTTTTCCGCCACCGGAACTACAACGTCATATCGTTATTTAATGTACAGGTCCGGTCTAATTCATGATGTTGTCATTGGTCCACTCAATCCCAACACTGTCTATTACTACCGATGTGGTTCCAATTCCGGTCCCCAATTCACTTTCAAAACTCCACCTGCCCGCCTCCCAATCAAACTCGCTCTTGTAGGTTTGTAATTGCAATCATACCCCCGATATATAGAAGAAATGTTAAGTTACAAGTCGATTTTGGGATGATTTAATGAGATTTGTGTGTTAACGTATATTGTAGGTGATCTCGGACAGACTGAATGGACTAAATCAACACTTGATCACATATCAAAATCAAATTACGATGTCCTGCTCCTACCGGGTGATTTATCATATGCCGATTGTATGCAGCCTCTGTGGGACTCGTTCGGGCGGCTGGTGGAGCCTCTGGCGAGCCAGAGGCCGTGGATGGTGACGCAAGGCAACCACGAGATCGAGAAGATCCCTCTCATCCACGGCGAGTCTTTCACATCCTACAATGCAAGATGGCACATGCCCTTTGAAGCGAGCGGTTCGGATTCCAACCTCTACTACTCCTTCGAGTTGGCCGGGTCCCATGTAGTGATGTTGGGGTCTTACACCGATTTTGATCCCAATTCGGCCCAGTACAAGTGGCTTCAGGCCGATTTGGGGAAGGTCAATAGGGTGAAAACCCCGTGGTTATTCGTGCTTGTACATGCTCCGTGGTACAATTCTAACACGGCTCATCAGGGGGAGCCCGAGTCCGACGACATGAAGGAAGCCTTGGAGGATTTACTCTACCAAGCTCGGGTTGACATCGTTTTCTCCGGCCATGTCCACGCATACGAGCGATTTGTAAGTCTCTATAGACCTCTAACTAATGCCAATGTATGTGCACCATTTTCTGAAATGGGACATTGTTTTGTGAATCTATATATGTTGCAGGCTCATGTGTACAAGGGGAAGATTGATGAATGTGGCGCGGCGTTCATCACTATCGGGGATGGCGGAAACCGGGAAGGGCTTGCCGGAGAGTGAGTACTCGTAAATAGATTCAGTTTATCGAACGTTAGGTTGTGATAAATGTGGTTTTGATAGTGAAATTTGTGCAGGTATATGGATCCGAAACCAGAGATATCGGAGTTCAGAGAGGCGAGCTTTGGGCATGGACAATTGGAGGTGGTGAATGGAACTCATGCGCTGTGGACATGGCACAGGAACGACAACGATGGACATTTTGCATCTGACTCTGTTTGGTTCACTAGTCACTCCTCCAATTCTGCTTGCAGACTCTAAAACTTATTGTACTAGACCTACATATATATGAATGTCACAACACACTTTATACTATCAAATATTAAGAAAATAACGTTTACTAGCTCATTTGTGTTATGAAAATCAATCCCATAAGCAAGTTAGTTTGTTGTTACCTGCATTGCGGATTGAGGATCGAGTGCCTCAATTCTCCTTACTTTGTATCGAGAGCGGTTGACGTACCAAAGAAACAATGGTGTTAAGTAAAGATCGGTATTTCGCACGTAAATTGACTTTTGACGTGAGAGTTAGAAAGCAAATCACATAGCAATCCACGAAAGTGAGTGTGAGTGTTGCGTTGGTACCTCAGCCCTCAAGATATGCTTGTATGAAAAACTTGCCAAATTTAGATGTGGTAGAACTGCTTAAAGGTGCTAACCGCGAATTTGCGGATCCGCTCAAGAACCTCATGGTTTAGACAAAAAAAAAAACTTGCCAAATGAGATTGGTTCCAAACACGTCACTCGTGTACATGGTTGATTTTGGTGGATGATCATGAACGGGGTGTTTGAATTGTGGTTCGATTGTGTGGATTGTGCATAGGATCGTTTGATTGAAGGTCGTGTAAAATGCCACGTGTTGAATTGGGTCATATATATCGAATTAAGTTGAATTGTACAAATCGATCAAAAATGAGATGATTCAGGCCAGCGGGACCATGTCCACATCCACATCCACTACACAACCTACAGAACCACCCATTTACCCTTTTTTTTTTTTTTTACTATGATATATGATTTATTTTTTTTATAATTTGTTTTAAATTGACAACATTACATGTTCGGTATTCAATAATATATGTATCATCACCAACCACTTTCTCATTTTTTTTTAATGAACTTCAACACCGGAGCATCCTGAGCCGTACGTCAGTAAATTTTTATATTGACATTGTCACTTTCCGTTATAGAATCGCGGTACAAAAGATACTTAAATATTTAGTTTACCGACCTAACCGATTTTTAAAACAGTTATTTCAGCTTCTCTAGCAAGCTAAAACGCAGCGTTTTTGTGTATTCTGTCCTACCAAAACGCACGGTTTGAAGGACAGAGCAACGAGAATCGGAGCAAGAGCAGAGCCAAGAACTCAAGTGACAAGTGTGAGAGAACGAAGACGAGAGTGACAAAATGCAGGCTGTTCGAGCTGGAATCCGAGCTCTCAGATCATCATCGTCGCCTTCCTCCGGGTCTCGGAGCTTGATCGCCAGCTCTCCGTCGATCTCCGGCAGCTACCAGTGGACGAAATGTGCTAGGATTGATAGGGGATGTTAGGGTTTTCTCCCAATCTGCATCGGTTTCTTCTCCTTTCCTTCACAAAAAGGAATGTTGATCTTCTCAAATCCATCCTGTTCGTCTACCCCGCCTAGGTATTCATCTATATCTCTCCCTCTTTCGCGTTCATTTCAATCTATCTTTTTTTCTTATTGATTTCTGATTTGGGTGTGTATATCTAGTAAAATTCTATTTCCTTTCGTTAAATTTATAAACTATGATGCCAATTTCCTAGGTTTTTGTTAGTATAAGCTGTACTGAAAATTATGTGCTTGAAGGATTTGTTTCAAATCATCAACATTACTCTCAATGTGATATGGATTGCACTGGTCAAAGGTTTCCTCAAGCATGCCATAACACAACCTCTAGGGTATTGGGTTAATGGGTCGTTGTCTGGTGATATTGTATTGGAATATTTGTCGTCAAAGCTCTAAATTTTGAAGGAAGGGCATTAGATTGACCAGCAAAGAGGACGAACTTTGTAGTGTGTGGCTGTTTTACTATTTATGTATGAGTTATGCTGCGCTGATGATAAATTTAGTGGAATAAAACTGTATAATCATATAGTTTGTAGGTAGAATTTGGATTGCAATTTTTGTTCGTCGATAGGAAATGAGAATGGAAATGGGAAATAGATTCTCGTTCTTCATGTTTGGATTTAGACTTTTTAGTTATGAAAATGGCTTTGGAATGAGATTCTCATTCTCATTCCCATTCCAAACCAATTAATCCAAATGCTACCTTAATTCTCTTTAGATAATTGTTGAATGTTAGGCTAAAGCATTTGTGATGTTCAGCTTGTAAATGGTGGAGTTCTTGTAAATTTTAAATTAACTTAATATAGATAGCTCAAGAAACTACTACTACTACTACTACTACTACTAGATATGAACTGATGAAAGTATATTTTCAATGAGTGCTGCAGCAATTCTTAAGGATGATTTGCAACTAGATATGTTGGAGAACGTGGAAGAAGAATTTGCAGTTGATATCCCTGACAAGGAAGCCATCAAAGTTTCAACCACAGCTCATCTCATCAACTTAGTCGCAAACCATGCGCTAGCCAAATTATATTGTGTTGTTCCAGGTGAAAGTCTAGTTTGTGAGGCCGTTAAAAAAATTTGCCGTAACTTTGGCCCATCCATTTGGCTTTCATAATTAGTATGTAATAATAACCCTCTTGCGGTTAATCAAAGCAAAGACACCGCCTGCCATTCTTTGTTTTCCTGAATGATGTGCATTATCCCATCTATTCATGACATTGTGGTGACATTCTCGTTTCCGGATTTGTGATAGCAATGCGAAAATTTGGAGTTTCTTAAATAAGTAACTAGATCATGGTCTTTTTTCCTTGACCCACCGATCTGTTATAAATATGTGATAGCTGGCCTCTAGTGGATATTGGCAATTTAAGCTGTTGGAGTAAAGAGAAAGAATTCTAGTTCCTTGATGATTATGTAGTATGGGCTTTGGTAGATTACATGGAAGTATACAGGAAACTTTTGCAAGTTTTGTTGCCTTTGTTGCATGAAACATCTTTTTCACCAAACTGAAATCTACTTGTGTTGTGTGTTGTGCTGCAGGGTAAAGAAAGTGGAGCAAGTAGGTGTGGTGGGACAGATTGTGTGTGACATATTTGGAAAGAAACAGAAAGGGTTGAATAGCCAGTTTTGGGCTAGACATGTAGTTACCTTGTTGTCCCCTTCAAGCTTTTGGTCCATTGGCTCCTACCCTACCTGCCCTTTGCTGATTTCATCAAGCTCATAAATTGTTCTTCTGCATTCAAATAGAAATTGCACATCACACATTGGTTTAAAACTTGTTCCCAAGCCTCACAGGTTTCACCATTCTGCTTCCATTTGTTTTTCTGCTCTTCTACTTGATTACTGGTTTTTGTTGGTTGCATTGCATTGCAGATAATAATGATTTGATTTTGTGGGGATACACTATAGTAGCTACTCTACTATGTCTATGGCATATACCCATTTGAAGAGAAGAAAGAAAAAGAAAAAGTTTTTGACTTGCACTTGTGTTTTGTTTCCTCATCTAGTTACCAAGTTACTTTGGATTTGGGAGGAAAAGTCGAGTGATATATAATCAGGTTGACCGTAGTAATTTTTAACTTACTGTTTGACAATATTAGGTCGGCCTAATGTTTCTTTTCATTTTAGAACTCCTTAGTTGCAGAAATAAGCTACATTGAGGAGAAAATAGAGAGGTATCAACATTGGTTCGACCATAATAGAAGATTCAAGATCGGACTAAGGGATTTTTTTTACACGGTTTTCAAAGTTATATCGTCGCGATTTTTCGATCAGGATCTGAAGTGAACCAGTTTAGTACTTGCAAATTTTAAACGACACTTAGAATTAAAATTTCAATACAAATATTTATTTTTCAATTGTCACGTCACTTAATGAGATAACCGATTTGAAGTCTGAAAAGGATTTAAGGTTTGACCAACCTAACTAATTCCAAGTTGAGTTGTTTGTATTGTGTAATTAGAGGTGAAAATTGAAATTCTAGATTAGATTCAATTTGAATTTGTTCGTATCCAAATCGATAAAGAGTAAAATCAAATCCGATTAAAAATTAACGTGATTGAATCAAATTTTAGATGTCATAAAGTGGAAGGCATAGAAGTGAACAAAAAGAGTGATTTGGAGGAAGTGTTGGTGGTATTGGCAAATGGATATGGAGGTGCTTTATTAACACGTGTGGTCCCCTAATGCAACCAATAATCAAGCCTAAGCTCACGTGTAGGGTTCAATGCACATACACACACAAAGTAGTAGTATAATAATAATTTGAAAAAAGAAAAAAAGGGAGAGGAGAAAAATAATAAATAATGATCATCATTATCCATGCAGGGATTGGTATTATGTGAAATGATTAAAATGACCTCAGAAAAAGTAGCTAGTGTGACTTAAAGACCTTGCAAGCAATATTGATGAGAACCATGAGGTCATCTCCATACCCCATAAGGACAATTACTCCCACTACTTAACTCATTACAACTACTTCCCATTAGTAACAAAGTTCATAAATTACTAACCATTCGGTGCTACGGACGACCAAAAAAACTATTCGTTAACGTTTTTTAAAAGGATACGCTCAATTCACTTCAGTTCACTTTAGGTCACGCTTGAAGTGTCTATTACAGACGGAACAACGGTAAGTAAGTAATCAGAATGGATATTCCAGATACGGTAGTTGGTCACATATAATGATCTCTAGTTCTTGGATTCGGGTTAAAGGAGGAGTTTACTTTAGAGTTGTCATTAGTACCCACTACCCAATTGGCTCAATATCTGTTTCTGTATGATCTTTTTCCTATGCATATAATTGTATTTACAGAGGGAAATTAATGACAAAAATGGCATAGTGGTATAGTAGTAGTAGCAATAGAGATGATGAATGATGATGATGATGAAGAAGGGTACTCAATTGTGTTGAATTGAATGAATGGCCTGTGTTCCTTTCCTTCCTGTAGTAGCCCCCATCTATTTCCAAATATCTCTTGACCACTGCCACTGCCACTGCCACCACATTTATGAACATCACAAACACAACACCTTCTTAAATCATCAACCTCTTTACATTTCTCTTGCTAAGACACAAAAGAAACTGATCTAATTAATAAAAGACGTTATCGTGAGGCGTCACTTCCTCGTTCCCTTGATTGAGTCTCAGCCCATAATTTAGAGTTCACAGTTTGAGTCGTTTTTTCTTAATTGGGTTCGTACGAACTCAACTTGTTTAACAGTCAAACCGTGTTGTTCAGATTGGCTTTTTACTCTTGTATTGTATATGTATTTAAGAGGGGGTTGGGTTTGAAATGAATTGAGATCCCATCCCAACTCCATTATGATTGAGAGAGGGCATCATTGGATTTGGGGGGTTTCAGTTCCAGTTTCAGACCAGATTTTATGAGCCTAGTTTTACACTTTTGGGCAAAAATTCATTACCTATTGCACCTTTGGTTTTGGGGCACAGACCCTCCTTTTCTTTTTGCCACTACCACTATTCACTTCACTATTCAATTGAATTGAATTGAATCGCTGGTTTTGACTCTACTGGGAATAGGAAGAGACCATAAATAAATCACAGTGATTGATAATTTGATATCAATATTCACATATATACACATATATTTGTCAACAGAGAGTACAAATTCAATCAAGTTTCAACTTTGAACAACACATGGATATTATGAATGGGCTCACAACATGTTGTCCAAGTTAATGAACTTGGAACATTACTTAATAAGATTTTTTTTGTTTGTTGCTTTCACCGTACTAAAAAGAAGTGTTATGTTATTGTCGTAGTTTTAGTCTCAAAACGAGTGTTTTGTTTTGTTTTTTGTTTTTAACCATGAGGTTTTCGAAGCAGACCCGAAATCAGCACAAAATTAACACATTTAAGTCATACCACATTCAGACTAATCATCATTTGAGCCGGATAGGTCTACAAAGGCGGCAAAACTCTTCCTACCAAGTTTTAACGCAACAGCATTTCTTGATATTCGAACTCGAGACCTGAACAACTCCTTACCAGTTGATCCACGCGTTCGGGGGTTAGTGCGTTGTGTTTTTGTTTTTAAAAAACTAGTTGTGTTTGAAATACTAATAATATGTAACTACATATGTGTAACAAAATAAAGTTCCTCAACTGGACATTTTTAAAAATGCACTCAAGAATTAGAGTGTGAGTTATTATTATTATTTTAATTGTTACATGAACAAATTGAATGTTGTTCATATGATCAAAGCTACATGGCTAGGCTACAATTGGGCTACACTACCCTGCCCTGCACTCAATCCTATTCCTACCTAAGTTTAAGAACCATGATGATGATGATTCTGGTTTTGCTTCCAACATTTTGCAGCCACATCACATGCCACAACTTTCTTCTTTTCCATCCACCCAACAACCTATTAGATCTTAGCTTTACATCTTAACCATTTGTTACTTTCAAATAATGCTGAAAGTCGCTCTGAAAACCCCGTTAGTTAATTTAAAAATGTCATATCACAACTTTTCCTACGACAAATAACATCTTAACATTTAAAACAATATTGAAATTAACGATAGTTTGCTAACAGTATAAAAATGTATAAGAACTCTCTCGCATTCTCGAATGGTTACATATAAAGCTCGACCCGAATTCGATTTGGGTTGTTTGGCCCACGGGTCGATTTTGCTTTTTGGGTGAAAATGTGCAGATCCTCGCGAACTTGTTCAAGTTGATCCAACTCCAATCAATCCAAAATTTTCACGTGATATGTATGTTCTGCTCAACTTAAAAGTTGGTCAGATCGAATTAAACTCGGATGAGTTTTTTGGGTTCGGATCCAAATTATTTGTTACGAAACCTTTTTAACTTCAGTCCCACAATTTTTTACTATTTAGAAGTAGAAATAGAAGAGGGTCCAATGTTTCCAATGGAAGCAACTTTGGAACTCAACCCCCAAATCAAAACCTGCAAATGCCATTGGAAAGACTGACTTTTTTTAGCTGTTTCTCTGTGGAGTCAGGCAACAAAAAGAATTACAATTATTATCCTCAGAATCTACTTATTTTTTTATAATCAAATGTGTATGTTCCCCATATTAAAAATAAACAATTACTAGTACATTAGATATGGGAACCAACGTTACATTATTTAAATGTCTCATAAAAAATATTATTATTATTAGCAATAAAAACATCATTTAATTTTGTCTCATTTCATCACCAAAATATTTGAAATCTTTCATTTATTATTGAGGACTATTTTATTACACTGGCACGCTAGTGGGAGATGTGAATAAATAAATAAATATAATGCTAAAGAACAGTTCAAATAATAAATTAAATAAACTGGAAATATTTAAATTTTGATTTATTTATTTTTGGTAGGAGTGCAAGTGTGGAACTAAAGTGAGCCATTAAGTGCATTGTGTTAAATATTAACAATATGTTTTATGAGATAATGCAATCACAACACATTTATAAATTATTTTGTAAACATGTTCAATTAAATTATTTGAATTAGTATAACAATGTGACTTTTAAAAAACATTTTGTGCGATAAAATTTTGACATTTGACACAATATTTTAATATTCATTTGAAACAACACTAGTTAACACAATAAAATAATACAAATTCGACTTAAGTTGGGAAATTATGTTTACTAGCAATGATACTTATAGGTACTAAAACACAGAGGTGACGCAATCAAAAAAAAATTATGAGCTCAAATAAACTTACGTTACATTGTGTCATGTATTATAATCCGAAGTGATATTTCTATGGAACAACCTGTCGTCATTTTTATATAGCTTACATAATAAACTAATTTCTAAAGTAGTTTGAATTATTGTTCACAAATGTGAATGATAAAAGATATTATCAACAAAGATAAACATTTTAGGTCTAATATTTTCTTTTCATTAGATAAATCTCTTTTCTATGGCTCGAATTCAAATTCAAATTCAAAGGATTAATTAAACTTGACTGAAAAAGAAATGTGACTTTTAAACTAGATATATATCATATGTAAAATATGCGTTCTCATGTGATTTCAACATACCGAACTCTCTTTTTTTGTCTTAGGAGAAATCTAGCTTGACCGAAAAATGTGGTCGGGTTTCGAGTTCTAAATTGTCCACTCTACTCTTTCTATAAAAAGTTTTTTTTTAATATATATGTAATGCATTAACTTTATAATATTTGGAATCATAATAAATATAATTTTAGAAAGAAAAAAAATAGTAAATAAGCGTTATGATTATTATTAGGAGGAAACTTGAAAACCCAATAATGAAAATTTGGAGATATATAATAATTGCACAGGTGGAAAACACGAGAATTCATCAACCAAAAGAGAAAAAGGAGAATTATTAGAGGAAATGTAGTTAAGAGAAATGGTAATAAATACTAATATTCTCATAATTAAAAAAGGAAAAAATAAAATAAAAGCAAAAACATAAAACATATGAAGATGAATGTGAAAATATTGATAAAATGTGTGAGCTTATGATGTTTCACGTTAAAAACCACTCATAGCTCATGAGGTTGGCCCAACTCTCTCCATTATTTCAATCTATGGAACAAAACATACAAATCACAAATCACAAATGCTTATCTTATGATACTAACCCCCATCTCAATTATCATTATGATAACGTAAAACAAAACATCACTAATCATGCCACCAAAATCCTTCGAGGGCAATTTCGTCATTTCACCCCGATTCCCCCAACTCCCTGTTTTGCAATTACGTCACACTGTCTGACCGTCAGGTGTTCCAACTGATTTGTAGCGTGACGGCACTAGCTCGTATGACTGTCAATTTTGTCAACGTACGGATAAATTGTAACGGTATTGTTTGTTGATCTTCTAGATTTAGAATTACGTCACACTATCTGATCGTTAGATGTTTCAACTAATTTGTAGCGTGACGACACTGGTATGATTTGTTATTGTTTTAATGGACGAATAAGTTGTAATGGTATTGTTTGTCGTTTAGTTCACCAGATTTAGATATTGTATTGAATAGCATCTGGAATCATGGGTAGTGTGGATATGAGAAGTATTGTGCACGAGTCTTCTGTTGCCAACCGTCAATGCCAACAATGTTATCGTTATCACGTAATATGATTGGTTGAAAACTTGAAATTACAAATGAAGAATCTTGTTTCCGTTTGCTTCAACAAATAAAGTCGTTGACTCATGAGTTAGCACTTTACACGCACAATTTTTTTGCTCTAACCGTCAAAACTAACACCAAAGTTTCGTCTCGCAATTTTTTTACTGTACACAGTGATTTGCGTAAAACCTAAATAAATATTTCATGTCTCAAAATGAGTGAAATGTTTTCCTTGCATTTTTATTTCAAAGTGAACGTCTTGTTTAATTTTCAGAAGTCAGTTATACATGAATTACTAATAGTATCCAAACGATAAGTTAGTTAAAATTTATATACTGTAGTTTGTTACGCTTTGTGTTCATAGGGATATAATAGTAAATGTACCCGTTAATTTTTACTTATTTAAATTCAAAATAAAGAATAAGAAATGATCTCTTATTATCTTTAGTTATTTTCATTCAATGCTATCATAATTAATTGCATGTGATAATAAATTAAGCATATATTTTATTCAATAAAATTTTAGTACTATGATAAAACTACTTTATACACCCGTGCGATGCACAGGTATTTTTAACGAATTTAATAATTAATAAATTTTAACAAACACATTTAATTAATGAATAGTTTTGTATAATAAATCAAAATAATTGTAATAATGGTAATATATTTAAATTTCCAAAATTAAACTTTTATTATAACTTCAATTTCCTATTGATTATGATTTACTTACCTTATTTTATATTTGGGCTAATTTTATAATTATGTAAAATTATGTGTCAAAACTAAAAAATTGATGACGTAGCGTAATAATACGCATTGTAAACCTGCTTTCTGGTCCAACTTTTATAGTATGTATAGATGAGTTTGTATTACAAATCATATATTTATTCATCATCCCATTGTACTACATGTATAAAATAATATGTCCTCCACCAAATATATACATTTCTTTAGGCACAAGCAACAAAGACAAAATGGCCAAGAGCCCCCATTTACAAAAGTTTCAAAAAAAAATGACAATGTTGTCAAAAGCACAAGTGGTAAAAAAAAAAAAAATGGTGACAACATTGACAAGAAATGCAAGGAACCCCCAAAAAAACAGCACAAAGAAACCAAATGGGTAATGAAATTAGAAAACAAAAAAGGGCCATTTCAAAGAATGGGAACACAAAGTGCAGTAAAATGATTAAAACCAACAGTTCCCAAACCAAGAAACATAGAGATTCACAAGAAGATTATGACATTAAAAACAAAAGAGAAGGTGAAGAAGATGAAGAAGAAGGTGAGGATTTAGAAGAAGAAAATGGAGGGTGTGATGATGGTTTTGAACCAATCCAAACCCATCATTGCGAATCTTGGGGACGGCCTCTATAGCCCCCACCATCATTTTACCCTACAAAATACACTCATAAATCATAACTCTCCTTTTCTTCCCAAAATGCCCCTTTGGTTTCTCCACAATTACATGTCGCACCGAAGCAAATACTGTCCCGGACTAGAGCTGACAGTTCGAGTTTTGGGTAAACAGTAGTTTTTTTTTGGGGGTTTAGGAGTGATAAAGAGTCATTCGAATTTGATTCAAAATGAGCTTGGACTAGACTTTAGATTTTTAATGAACAGTGACTCTAATCCGATTTGGTTTCAAATATTGATTGGATCAATTTTTATATCAGACTGAAGTTCGGATGTCCATTGGATCAGATTCAAATTGATAGCTCTACCCCAACATTTTATTCCCAAAATGCCCCTAAAGTTTCTCCAAAATTACAGAACACACCAAAACAAATCTCGATTACTTTCATATTTCAGATCAGACTATTTTGGATTCATACCAGTAAAGAGTAACCCGAATCCATTTTGAAAGGGTTTCAGATTGGGTTGTAAGTATAAAACGAGCGAATACGTCTGATCTGTTCCATTTTGACCCGAAAATTGATTGGATCGGTTTTAAGTCGGTTTGGATTTCAGATGCCTGCGGGTTGTGATTCAAATGGACAGATATGCCCCTAACCGGCCGCCTTCCATGCTTACACATACATGATTGTCGTGTCAGGTGTGAGAGACCCATGTCTCTCACTTTCTCTCTCCTACCCAACTTTCTCTCTCTACCCATTTCCTCTCTATATATTTGCTCCATTGTGCTCTCTCTGTCCCTCACTCACACCTCTCCAAGTCCCTCACATTTTTATTTTTACTGCAACCTCTGTTTCAGCTTCTGTTGCATAACCAAAATTTTACAGTAGAGAGAAGAGAGAGCTTCTTCACTTCCTTGCCCCGAAAAGGTGATCTTTCTTGAAAAGAGAAGAGGCTTCTGGAGGCCCCCACTTCTCCTTCTTCTTTAATTCCATGTTTTTCTTTCACTAACAAAGCTAGACAACCTGTGATTTTTGTGCCATTTCTCATCTGCTCTGTTTCTCTCTGTTTCTTGCTCTGTTTCTTGGTTGCCAAACAAGCACTTAGCATGAAGTTTGGGACATGTGTGTGTGCAAATAGGTTTTGAATCTTCTTCATGATCATCATCAAGTTTTGGACATGATGTGAGCTTTAGAAAAAGAGACCCTTTTCAAATGAGTGCACATTGCTCTGTTTTCCTCTGTTTTTTTGTTCTTGAATCATGACTCTGTCTCAATTACTGCAGTTTTTATTGGATTGAATTGAAGTGTAGGGCATAGAGCAAATGTGCAACCTTTTTTGAATATTTTTTAATGAACATGATGATGATGATGTGTTCAAGTGCAGTACATCAGTTCTGTCTCCATGTGCAGTATTATAATGGCTTCTTTTTCTTTTATTACCATAAAAAAATCATTACCTGAGATACACTTTTGATGTCACATACACTGATATTGTTTTGTTTCTTTTTTGTTGTATATATAGATCTTCAGGAGCATCATTTACAGGCAGTTTGGATTCATGGAAAAGCTGAACTCAAAGCTGTTGCTCCAAAACTGCTACATAATGAAAGAGAATGAGAGGTTGAGGAAGAAGGCACAGCTTCTGAACCAGGAGAACCAAGCTCTGCTCTCAGAGCTGAAACAGAAGCTGTCCTCCAAAGGGAATAACCAGAAGAGCTCAGGAGGGTCCAATGTGCCTGACCTGAACCTGTGTAGCACCAGCTCATCAACCAACCACAACATGAGCTTCAATTCCAGCAAGAACTGATCAGAGAAGCTAGTGTTTTTGTTGTGTAAAATCTAAAGCAAAACTGGTAGTGGTAGTGGTAGCCTAGTAGCAGCAGCAGTTACATTATTGTTGTTTTTTTTGAGTTTCAGTTACATAGGAATAGGAGAGTGGAGGACAGGACAGGTTTGTGGTATCTTTGTGTATCATATACTTTTGTTGCTCCTATTTCTATCTTTTGTTGGGTTTAGATGGAAATATAAATTATAATTTTATTACATGGTTTTGTTTCTCTGATTATAAACCATCAACATTGCTCTTATGTAGCCAATGATCCTCTGGCCGAGCGGTATAGATGCTCGTTCTCGTGATCGACTTTGAGGTCTCGGGTTTGAGGCAGTTTTGGAGAAAATGTTGGTGTTAAAATGGCTCATTTGTGAGCCAACTTGGTGCCATGATAAGAGATGTGCATGAGATTTGAGCAGTTAAGTGTTGGATAAGAGATGTGCATGGTCCAACATTGTGAAGAATCATAGTGTTACAAAAAAGGAAGATTGTGCACCAACCCTTCCATGTGATGCAACTCACAAGAAGAAGCCAGCTGGATATACATATTTGGGGGGCTAAAGGGTAATTTTGTAGACTCTAAAATGAGTTTTATTCTTGTTTATGTATTTGAATCTTCATACTTTATGTCCGATAAAAAAAAATCTTTATACTTTATAAATCTCCACAAAAAAACTAATATGAGACTACGACTTTTTTTGATATCTGACGGTGCAAAACAAATAATTTTTCAACTAAACATTCTTTAATGCTTGAATTGCTTTATCTCTCGATATCTATAAAATATTTCTATTACTATTTGTCGCTACCAAGTCGTCTTTGCCGCACACGTTCTCGTTGTTAATGGGCTTTTCTTCATTGTTTTTTCTCGTAACAATTTTTGTTCTCATCTCATATTTATATTCAATTGTTATAAGTAAAAGGATTGATGAGTATTTCAAATAGTTAAATTTTATAAAAAGAAGAAAATGATTGGATATTGGTATGATGAGAAAGGGGGCTTTTCATGGAGATTGTGGGGAAGGAAAAGAGTGATGGGAGGATCCAAATTCTAATCAGAGGTAACGTCATCACAAACAACAAAGTCAACCAATGTTTATTAAGTTTGGAGAAAAAAAGTTGCATCCCAAAATCCAATACTCACTCACTCTTATTTTTGGTGGTGGACATGACATGAATCAAATACATATACATTAATAGCATAGAAATGAGAAATGCATGTGGCTTAGTTATACAGTGCAATTGAGATCAATGAGTGTCGTGATCCACTAAATATTAAATCCCGACACGAAAGAGCTTCTGGTTCAGTCAAATATTAGATTTCAAGCCACAAGAAATATCTGCAAGTGCTCTTAACATATGTACTCAACCAATACCTTCTCTTCATAGCTTAGCATTGATATGGTAGTAGCATACATGTATGCTGGTGGGTTGACCATGGAATACAAATCTACCTATTTGATGATAACATAAGCAAAAATGTCAAATCAAACTCAATTGCATCTCCTACAAATATTAAATACAACCCAATCCTTCTCATTTTATACATTTATATATGTGTTTGTGAGACTATATTGGTGGTGGTCATCAATGGAGATCTCATCAAGTCAAACTAAAACCTAAAAGGTACGATGACTTAGAGATCTCCTTGTATACATTAAAGAATTCATTGTCATGAGGTCAATTCACTCTCAATTATCTTATTTTTTTGGGTTAGTTTATTGGCTTCAGATACAGTTTTATATGAATCATAGGTTTCATTTCTATAATGTATTTCAATAATAATAAAAAGATTGACAAAATCTTCATATATTTTGTTATAAACCTTTGGTAACTGACACGTGCAGTACTGTGATTAGGTCTAAATTGTATAATTATCTAGAAGAAAATGCACCATAAATCATCATGTTTTCACACAAAAAATGACAAATATCATCTCTGAGAAGTAACTTGATGAACAAAATGTTGTTTGGGACAAGTAAAGAACAGGCAAAAATGAAAATCAACCTCTATTCTACAGTTTACATTCACACAATTCTCACAGTTTCTCCTTCTCCATTAATTCCAATAACAGTAGCCATGCCAACATTCACAATTGTTTGTGTCGGTATTATAGAATCGAGGGTTTGTCATTGGGAAAAGAAGCCACAGGAAGCTCAGCATTCCGGCAACAAATGCCACACTAACCATACCTAAAACGGATAAGGAGACACGCGTCAGCTAGAACAAGTTCGAAATGAGCAAATAGTGACACAGAAGAAATAAAGGTTGTATTTGGATTGATGACTTCGAATGATTCTTAGTTCAGATTGCTTTCATATTGTTCAGGATGTTGAGCTATTTCTATTCCGAAAACCCATAACTTATCAAGTACTTGACAATAGAAGATTAAAATTTTCACTGGCTTAATTGGAAAAATACTTGCACTATCTCCATCAAATTCCTTCAATTCTAAGGTTTTATTCCATCCGTCCCAAAATAAATGTCTTGTTTTACTAGCATTTTTGTACCAAAACAAGTGTCTTGTTTCCTTTAAGGATATTAGTTATGCATGAATTACAAATAGTGTCCCTATAATAAGCTAATTAGTATGCCTTAAGTTTGTTACAACACATGAGCATGTAAATAAATGACACTATTTTCCTTAGTTTTTCTCAAAATGGAAAATAGGAATATAGGATACTTATTTTGGGACGGAGCGTGTAAGATATAGTCAAATTTTCATTTTTTAGGATTTAGGCTTTACATCTTAAAACCTAAGCCCTTGTTTGGAATTCCCCAATTTATAAACCCAACTGTCACTAAGGCCTAAGGGTTCAAAAGTTAGAGCTCTAAGGGACCTAAGAGGAAGTCCTGCCACGTAGAACTGGGTAGTATGCAAAAAACAAATAAGTGGGTCCAACAAATAACTTGGTAACAAGGCATAAAAACAAATGCATGGGGCCAACTATTGAAATTTCTACCCTGAAACTCCAATGTCCTGAAGAATCTATGCACAACAGGTAATGAAGATGGCAAGAGTATAATGATCATTGTATCACCAAACTAATTGCTATAGTCAAACATGGAATTGAATCAACAGCAACTTGCATACCTATCCTCTTTGAAAACATCATGGGCAAACCCATATAATTGCAAAATACATGCGCGACTAAAGGAGCGAGAATATGACCTGCAAAGCACAGTATAACATTAGATACTATATCCAATGGTAATAGGAAGAAGTCCAGATACCTTAGAGATTTCAATTTCCAAGTATACACTATGAATCAAAGGCACAACCAGAATTTTATTGATGAAATGAATGCAGGGCTTGTTGACCATCTACAGGATAACATTTGTGCTCAGGCATTTTCTTCAAGTAGATATGCAGACCTCCTTTTGTCTAAATCAGTGACAAATTCTTTGCCTTAGATATGGTCTCTAGTCCTTCGGAATTAAATTTGTCGAGGAAATCAAATATTTTGGAGTATGTAGCTAGCTTTAAGTCAATAAATGTTGAGTGTCTTCAGATGCAAACTGAATATTATTTATCAAGAACTCTACTCAAAATCAGCAATGGATTTATAAGACCAATATATCCCTATCATGGTAGAAAGATAAGAGATATCATCACCAACCTGACCGAATGAAGAGAAATGACGCATACCAACCAAAGATCACAGTGTAGCCAAGTTGGAGACCTGACAAAAACATCATCATATAAGCAAGTTGAATAATAGTGGGTAGTATCATTTACTCAGAGCCTTTCTCCTAGAAAATGCAGTGAGAGTGAGGGGAGGGGCAGTAGCACATACCTACAATCATTAAAGCTTGGACTATGCGATAGTTCTTCTGGATACATAACTCCATTAAATGATTCAAGTGTGCTGCAAAACAATAGCCATGTACAGTAAGCCTAGTTTGTATCCAAGTTCAACTTAGCAACTAAGAGATAGAAAAGGCCAGACATAGGTACTATACTTAACAGAATATCAGATCAGCAGTATTTAAAGCACGGAAGCATATTACATACAACCGATGACAAGAAAAGCCTATGAACTAGCATAACAAGTAAGATGAAATTACACCTATCAATGAATAACAATCAAACCTTCAGGTGAAAATTTTCATATACTCAGATAAGCATAAATGGGGATCTTCCTATACCTAGCAAGGATTGCCCATTCCTGAAATATTTTTCATTTCAGGTGGATAAGCAATTTTCTATATGATTTTAGCTCCAGATTTTTTTAGAAGACCAAGACATTTAACAAGACTAAACCCGAACATCAATTCAATATTCTAATTATTGAGAAATAGACTCACCCAAGCTGAAGAAAATAGGGCAGAGAAATACTATATTGTATGTACTGAATCCTCCACAAAGAAGTAAAGGTATCATACATGCTCTGAACACCAGCTCCTCAGTAAGTGGCGCCTGTTACACAAAGAAACATTAAAACTGGAGTTATAAAAATAAATAGACATGATGGCTAGCCACTAATGATGATGCGAATCATTCATTGATACATCGTCTTCCATGCAAAAGAAATGCATAAAAAAACTAGTTGAGATAACCAATTTTAGGATTTTTTATTTTTTTATGCATGGGCCTGCCGTTTGCATCAGAAACAACATGATGCTCAGCTAACAAAGGATGTAAAGAATATAAAATTTGTCATCAATTACTTAATACTCAATCTAAGTACAAAGAATACGAGGTTAAAAGGACTCCTTCAATGAATCTATAATCCAGACACTCAAGTACATCTCTCATGTGTGTTTTATATCTTATTTTTTTGCCCTTGTTTGGATGTTTAAATGATCAAACTCATGATTGAAACATAGTTTCCCTAATATTAATATAAAACTCCATGCGAAAATTCTACGGCCATGCAAAAGATCAATAAGATACTAAATGTAGGACGGTTGAACAAAGATATATTCATCACATGACTGGTAATTGAAATAACTGTTTGAATGGGAATTCCCACCTTTAAAGCAACTGCTAGATTAGAATCAGAACTATGCTGAAGTGGAAATAATAAATAAGTAAAGATACTAACCACTACACAATTACGCCAAAACAAAGCATTGTGTGCAATTGATGAAAACCAGGAGAATAACTCATGCACACTTCCAGAACAGTCGAATGATAGGCCTCCATTGAGATTCCTATGCTCTTTCCATGAATCCACCAATAACAGAAACTTAAGTACCATAGATCCAGTGTACATTAAGGAAGTCAAGGAAAGCGGAAAGACCACAGCTTGCCACTGTTTCAACATAAAATTGCATTCAGCATCGCAAATTTAGCAATCAGACACCTTTTCCAATCTGCAGGTGATACAAGAATATAAAATCATAATTACCATTCAGAAGAAAGTGAACTCATCCGATCATATTTGTAATTTGAAAAAGTAATTGAGAAATACAGTACTCACAATATGATCCAAGCGAATGCCATAGACACCCAATAACTGTGAGGCCTCCATGTTTCTTATCTGCAACAATTAGCATGCCAAAAATAAGATCAGCTATTTTGCTGATAAACAATTACTACCACCGTTTCACTATGAATATCCCATTTAAGTGTAAACTTTCCTTTTTAGTAAGAGAATTGCATTTCAATTCTCAACCTCATCACTAAGATGAATTAGTTACAATCACTTAAGTTTGTTACGACAATAACACATGATGGAAAGCCAAAGTATTAAAATTATTGCTATTGTTTGCAGAAATTCAAATTGTAACGTTATTTTAGATGGATGGAGTACAACTAGAACGATGGGAGCCAAATATACCAAAAATATAAGGGCAAATTATGGCTTTCGCACGATTGAGGAATAAGGATGCCAATAAATCAATTCAAACTACAAAAAGTTGAAAGTTCCGGTAGAAGTATACAGGCTATACGATTCATAATTGATAGAAAAAAGTGAACTTTACTTGTATGTGAAAAGGTCTCATATTCCTTCTGTCTCTTTTGCGTAAAATCACAAACACAAACAACTTTGATATTTAACATCAAGCAACATCTAAGTATACATTAAATGACATCAAAGGGAGCTCATGAGAATTCCATTATTAATTATCACACACAGAAGCCGTAATTAAAACCAGATACATGACCAAAAAATAAATTAGCATCACGCAACATTTAAGTATATATTAAACGACACCATAGGGAGGTAATGAAAAATCCATCGTTGCAAATGAGGCAGTGATAAAAATCATCAAAATGACCCCAAAAAAATTAGGATTTATATCTAAAGTAGATGCAAATGTTGCATTCCAACAACCCAATTCCATTGAATATCCTAACGCTAAGCAATTTCAGAATATGACTTCTACCAGAAAATTTATGAGACCTCCAAACAAGCTGTAGTTGATAACATAACGTCACTACACTACCAAACCCAAACACAACGTCTAAATTCACATAAATACATATCAAGCCCGCTTCACAAACTGTCAATCGCGATCAATACAACATGCAGAAATTGACTTCAAATAGACAATGGAGAAAATGGAGCTTACCGGGAGGATTAGAGAGCAGACGACGAGAGAGGCAACAGTAGAAATAGCAGCGCAAACGAAGCGCCTGATGAGGAAGTACTTGAAGGAGGCCGGAGGCGGGAGGCGAAGAATCAAAGTGGGAGCATAGAGAATGGCGACGTAGAAAAAAGCCATGGCCGTGCAAACTGCTACGGCCACTGTTTTCGAGACGCTCCCTTCTTCTTCCATAGCTGGACAGCTTCTCCGGAACCGAAACCCTAGAGCTGCAGAGAGAGGAGAAGATGGTTTTGGGTCTGGTCTGAGAATTTTTCTGGGTTCGATTCGGTTCAGTTCACAGGTGTTGACTTGTACTAGAGGACAACTTGGCATCTAGTTTCTTGCCAGGAGGGGTTTTGTGAAACGACGGTCGTTTTTGTTCTTCGGCAATTGAGCAACGGTAATGAGGCCCTAAAGCCCATTAAGAGTTTAAAATGGGCTGGGCCAATTTATATTTTATTTTTTTGGGCTTTGCGAACTCTTATTCAGTAGAACAGTAAGGCTAAAAGGGCATTAACGTCATTTCATAGTTCAAAGTCGTGATCTGGCCAATGACGCGGATCTAAACACACCTTCAAATCTCAGTCACAGTATATAACACTACCAAAAGTCAAATTTACCCCTTATATTTTGTAAAAATTTGTATAGTGCAAATTTTTTTTTTTTTCGCTATAAAGACTATTTTTATTTCGCATTGGACCCTCAAAACCCTAAAATTCTGATTCTTTCCAAATCTCTATGTCAAAAGACTTCGCAGTCCCGCCGGTAGTGTTCCCCTCCGGCGGCAACCCCACCGCCGGCGCCCAGAAGAGGCGGCTGCCGACGGCGCCTCTTCAGCCTCCTCGCCCCTCCAATGCCGGTGGCATCCCCTTCATATCATTCGATGTCGGCTCTGCTGCGGCCACTACCTCCACCGGATCTCTTTACGGTGGACCAATCGGCGTCCCGTCCGGTAACGGCAGCTTCGAGGACGAGGAGCCTCTTCTCGACGAGCTCGGCATCCACCCGGATCAAATTTGGAAGAAAGCGAAGTCGATCCTCTTTCCGTTACGGGTCAACCCGGAAGTTCACAGGGACTCTGATTTATCTGGCCCGATCTTCCTATACCTGGCATTGTGCCTCTTCCAATTGCTCGCCGGGAAGATCCAATTCGGCGTCATTCTGGGCTGGATCGTGGTGGCATCGATGTTCCTGTACGTTGTTTTCAACATGTTGGCCGGAAGGAACGGCAATTTGGACCTGCACACCTGTACGAGCATAGTTGGATACTGTATGCTGCCGGTGGTGATCTCATCGGCGACGTTGCTGTTCCTGCCTCAATTCGGCGCGGTGAAGTTTGTGGTGTCGGCGGTGTTTGTGTTGTGGGCGACGAGGGTTTGTACGAGTCTCATGGTTTCCCTCACCGATGGAGGGGATGAGCATCGCGGGTTGATAGCGTATGCGTGTTTTTTGATTTACACATTGTTTTCTTTGCTTGTTATATTCTAGTATTTTTCGATAATACATTGGATCTATGATCATTGCGGTGTGGTTACCGATTGTGTCAAATGTTATCTCTTTTTACGATTGTTGACATCTCTGTTTTCGAATGCCTTCATCACTTGGAAGAATGTACTTGTAAAAACTAGAACTGTGGTATGGGTATGCAGGCATGCTCTTTTCACATAACTCTGGTTTATTGGCTTTTTTGGGATAAAGTATATGGTTTGCATTATTTGCTTAGCTTGAAAAATGCACAAGATCAGCTCTAAGTTTAGACCTTTATAATTCATATATCAAATTGGTGAAGCTTTTGTCTCTTACTCCGAGTTATATGGTAATCTGCTATGCACATTTGAGTTCCCGAGTCAAATGTAGAGGCTCGGAACAGGAGATGATATGTATAAAGTGTGAACTGTTCTCCCTTGTTTGGAAGGAAGTGACCAGGAAGGATGAGGAATGTAAAATAGGGGTTAAAACCCTTCCCTTGTTTGGATTCTTATAAATATGGCAATGGGGAAAAAGGGAAGTAAACTATTGAGTTGGAAAGTTCCCAATCCCTTGTTCTGGAAAGCCTTAAGACTTCACCAGCTATGAAAGAACTGTGAAACATAAATATAAGACTCCTTTATTTTACCCTCTTAGACATAGTGTTAGCCTACTGTTAGGGTTCTACTTTGCAATGCAAGGGGGCAACAATGTTCTTTACACATTGTGCATATTTGAGAAATGTATGATGAACTGTCTTGGTGCTCTCCGATGATTAGATGTAAGGTGACATTTATCTTTCGAGTGTACTAGACATGAATGCTCACAACATGTTTCTTGGAGTTGCATCATGTGTATATGCTCATTTCCATAATTCAATTGATTTGATGGGTTGTTCAGTGTTGTTTGTTTAGGCCTCTTTGTGCTGTCCAGGGGGTTGGTATTAAATGCTAGTTGTTCAGAGTTTTAGGTTTTGGTGATCCATGGATATCATTTCTCTACCTTCCATCTCATTATATTGTTGGCTCTTTCATTGCCAATTTTGTCGATTGCAAGTTAGCAACTTGCTCCATTGATCCACAAAGGTGGATCTAAAAGGTGAACCTTACGCTCTGTTGTTTCATATTTGTAGTGAACGTAAGGCAGTTCTCTCATTCATGTCAAGTTATCTACTCGAGTGTAGCTATGTTGTCCTTGAGGATAGGAGCTTCATGGTGGTGTCTTGTATTTACCATAATATTTTGACCTGTCCAAGCTTATTTATGGTAAAAAAAGTGTTCGTGCTTCCAACCTCAAAAGATAGTATTAGCTTTGCAAAAATATCATTTCATATGGTCACCAAAATTGGTGTTGTAAGAAAATGTGCTGAAATAAAAAGAACTTGACTGTGGAATTTATTTGCAATTTTTCACCCACACTTTATACTGAACCTATGACTAGAGGGGAAGGGTGGTTTGGAATGTCCAACAATCCGAATTCAATTGTTTATGAGACTGAGTTTTTAATTCCATTCCACTGTCTTCTTGTGGAAGCACTCTTTTCTGGTAGAATTTCTACTTCATCTGTGGAAATCTGTTTGGTTATTTTCTATCATGAGTTCTTGATCTGTGAGTAGATATAGTTAAAATCGCTGTTGCAAGAGGGAATGATACTTGGGATACATCAAAACGGTGTCGTGTTTGAACCCTAGGAGTAAGATGATATACATTTTCAAGTTTCCCTGATTTCTTTGCTAGGAGGATATTTTCTTACATAAGTAATAAAACACATGACTGCACACACACATGCAACCCCCAAGACAGTTATAAAATGTCCTTTTGTTAGTTTTCTAAAGCTCCTGTTTTGGAAGGGTTTGTTGTTGTGACTTTAGCTGCTTCTGCTGAATTGTTTATTTGAGAAACTGACACTATCTTCAATTTTGTTGAAGTGGTTAGGTCTACTTCTTCTGACCTTATTTGTTGGTTTTGGTGGAAACCTATCAACAATTTCTCTTCCAAACAGAATTTGATTGCCTATCCTTGATAGAAAAAGAAACTTTGACTTCATATTCTAAATATTTATTGTTGTCCAAATGATTTGCTTCCTTTGGTAGGTTCTGTTTGGACCCAAGTGATTGATAGAAATGCTGCCATGTAGATTCTAAATTAGGCTTTGAAAGTACAACCTCCTTGATCCTATTTTATAGTTGTAGATTTGTTGAAGACTGGTCTACTTACCACCTTCCCTCCACCCCACCACCCTATATATATGTGTTTATTTATATGTATATGTTAAGAGTTCTGTATATCTATGATGGCTTCTGCTATTGAAGTTCATGCAGATAATAGGGGACCGAGAGGCATGTCGGGCATGGTAGAAGAAGAAGACGAGCTATTTGAGATCAATCTGGATGCAGTCAATAGCATCCCTCCACCGCGTTACTGTGAAAGCTACTTTACTTCATCCGGAAATGCGCTTCTTGCTAATTGTCTGATGCCGGTAGCTGATATTTCAAGTGCTATTCCCATTGTGTCGAAGTCTTTGTCAGGAGTTTCTGATGTTTTTGTGATTGCAGAGCCCATGCCTCTTGGTGAGCTTCTCAAGCTTTCTTACTGGGGAGCTTTTGGGTTTCACTTTCAGCTTTCAGCAAAGAAATGAAAGCATAGGTCCAAGAAATGGATCATAGTTAATGTTAGTACTATTTGATTTATTGAATTGCTCATGTACTGAGTAATAGAAGTTTTCTGCATGGAATTTTACCTGTATCTGTGATGATACATGTTTCTCTGAATTCTTAGTACTATTATTGGATTGATAATAATGGTGATGATGATGATGATCACCATAGAGAATAGAGAATATTTACACTTTCTGTGTTCTCATCTTGTTTTCTGGTGAATCATGTCTTGTTTTTGTCTGTCAGTTGGGTACATCCAAGGTGCAATTTGGGCTGACCTAATGTTGGGTTCAACCTAAAGCTTGTAACTGTTAAGCCCAGCAAATGACCCAATCTATTCATTGTTCAGAGTTCAAACTTCAACAGCCCGGGTTTTATGTGCGGATGCAGGTGAATTTGCGATATCTTATCCGCAACTTTTAAGAATAGTCCTCTCAAATCTGATTCGAACAGTTGAGTTTCGAGTGCCCGTCATTTAAGATCCAAATTGCCATTCAGTCAAAAATACAAATTGTTGATTTGCGTGTGCAATAGGGATGCACGTAGAGAATCAATCTCGGCTTCCTACCTTTTTTACTGCTTACAAGTAGATAAGGAAGGAACGACCAATTGATGAAGTAGAAGAGAGCGAGTTATGTTCTTGTTTCTTTTTCTCGAGATAGAGACACAATTAGATTATTGTTGAGTGGGGGGGTTACCCGTGTGTTGGGTTTAATGAACTCATGACCCACCCATTGGGTTTGTGGGTTGGGTCGAGTTGAACCTTAGAGTGAGCGGGTTGGGTTGAGATGATTTCTCGGTGGTTCGGGTATGATTTGGTTTGATGGATTATTGATTTATTTTGAGCACCCCAACACCCAACCTTCTCCAAGATATAAATAAGAAGAATAAAATTTTAAAAACCTTATGGGCAATTTATTTTATTTTGATGTGACGATATCCTCTCCAACTCATTATAAGTTTGACTTGTTCAATTCTATTTATATTTGTCATTTTCTCATACTTCAACTATAGTATCATATCTAATTACGTTTGTGGGTCAAACAGTTAGTTTATTTCAGCTTCTATTATGAGATCTCGATTTCCATCGTCTATGATAGCAATACAACTACATTGTAAACGTTGCTAATTACCACGTAACATGATATTCCTCTATTAATAAATATATAATCATGTTTATTAGTGAATATAACAAAATTGCTCCTTCCTTGAGATGGTTAAATTCATGTTAATTAAGTACACAATTCTTGAATCTCGGTCAAATACATGTTGTGGATAAGAATCAACAATAATAGACCACTGACAAGAAGTTGTCTCCTAGCTCTATCCGTATCATTTTAAAGATTTTCCGAGCAATAATATTGAAACAATGGAATCAATATGATCAGCTGTCCGACTAAACGGGAGACTCTGATCAAGTTTGTGATGATGACTGCAACTGTCCCCAAATATTAAATAAATCAATGTTGTTGCCCACAATAGTGATTTTTTAAAAGAATTTGTTGAGCAGAACAGAACCAATGCTTGATGCTTCACCTACCAGAATTTTGTAGTCTCTTGTCTAAGCAAAATAGTTAACGTACCCAGGCCCGGCCCTGAGCTAGGGGGCAAGGAGTGCAATGTCCTAGGGCTCAAGTTGGAATGGGGCCCATGTTAAAAAAAATCTACTATATATTAGGAGTTCACTGTTAGTCACTTACCAGATTTTTTTTCTTTTTGTTTTTTATAAAGATTATCGAATTTTGTTGAAAATTGAAATTGAATTAAATACAATAATTTATCACCTCCATACTCCACCGACAC
>JAYMTH010000092.1:0-32763 GCA_036897465.1 Pelargonium australe
CGACATCAGCCAAGGCTACCTCGACAAATTTGGTAGACTTGACTCGAGGAGGTCACACAGTGCTGATAGGTCACCCTCGATGTTGGAACCGCCTACACTACACTCGGTTGGTAAATGAGGTATAGTAAATTGATGTGTTCTATCACTAAATTTGTTCATTACACACACAAGATGTGTTCTCTCTAAATTTTCTTTGAAGTGCGTTGACTTCATGCATCAGATGAACTTCAACGCGCGCACACTAATTTTCACTTAATGACGCGTTTCTTTGTTTGAGAGCAAACACCATGGTTTTAAAGGCCCAAAAGACTCGTAATTGAACTTATGTACCTTGACACGTGGAAAACGGGCGGTCATGTATGTATGTTAAAAATAAAACCTAGCTAGAATCTCACCTCTTTAACCATATCAGCAAGTGCATATCCCAAACCCTCAAGTATATGCATGAGATTTGCCTCACTAGGCAATGTCCCCTCTGGCCTGCATGGCATGATTATAGCAAGCAACCCACCATTTGCCATCTCCACTGACCTTGCAACCAAAAAAGCCTCTATGTCTTCAACAAACTGAGCCCTATAAGCCTCAGCAACTTCCAAGGAACTGTCCACATATGTGATCCTCCCTCTATTCCATGCCGGAGACCCCATTTTTGTCACTTCCTCAGGCACTTTTGTCAGGAAGTGAAGAGCAATACTTGTCAGCATCAAGTCCATGGAGGCCTCAGGGAAAAGCCTTCCATGGAAGGACCCTGGGACTCCAGCTGACAAGTATTGCCTCTCCCATGGGAGGTTTTTGAACAGAGTGTTGAAGTCATTGGAGACATTGTCATTGAAGAAGACATGAAACTCAGGTAATTTGGACTCTGAGCCATGAGTTTTGAGTATTGTGCTCTTCACAGCTTCTATCATGGTGTTGACACAGGAAAAGGTGTTGGGTCCAACTGAGCATCCAAGGTCTGCAATGGTGAACACTTTTGGGGGCTTGGAGTTGGTGTAGTCTTCAACTTTGAGGTGCTCTTGGATGCCATTGCTCGACAAGACCTTCCCTTTGTTCATTATTTCTGCCTGCACTTCAAACAATTCCTCACAGTTAGGGGTACGTAGAGTTGACAAAATCCGAGCTTGACCCGAACAAGTAAGGGGTTTCTGATTAGATTTTGAAATTTACATGTACAATGGGTGGAAGCCCCTAAAAACAGTTTGACTTGCAAAAACATGAATTGTGTTGTGGGGCCAATGGGTTTGACCAGTTGAGGTTCAAATTCCCACCTCTAGTAAGGGTTGAAATACACAAATTTTAGTAGAATTGGGTTTAACTTCATCATGCTCGTGTCAATTGACGGAACCCCCGTACGCCGAAACCGATAAACAGGTCATGTAACCCATTTAATAACACACCAAAGGTCATATGCGTGTTAATTAAGTCACATTTCATCAACGCATTCGCAAAATAAATAAATGAAATGATAGGTCCAAGACACTCATAGGTTACATTTACAGACATTTTGTTGGTTCTGATTCAGTTTTTGGGTACAATATGAACAACACATGAATAAAATATTCCACTATTCATGGGTCAATTCAACGCTTATGGATTAAGTCAACGGTTCATTAGCTCATTTTGGGTACATTTTCTTTTTCTTCTCCACCAAACTATTTACATGTGCCACACAACTCACAAATCAACTTGGAGATAAATAATAGTAGTATCCTAAAATGAAGAGAGAAAATAAATGGGGAAGTACATAATTCACAAAAATACCACATCTCGAGCAACGAATGTTTTCATGGTTTATGTTGTGCATAGATTGATGATCGAATCGCTTGTTGGGGAGATGGGGTTTTGCCGTTCACAAGAACTTGTTCCACGAAATCTACGCGAATAGATTTGAATCGGTAATGCTACAACAAGAACATAAACAATGGGTCAGAATGTGGGTATTAGAAGAAAATTCGTAAACGATACGAGATCATGCTTGTTGTGCATAGGTTATACGATACAAGACAACAAGATAAACAGTTTCTGAAAGCTGTTGCACGGAACGTGTTAGGTCGTGTCAACCCGACCCATTTAAGTCAACGTGTTGGTCAATGTAGCACACAGTCAACCTTCAATACGGCGCAAACACATCACGCACGCACAAATTGCCAGCTCTATTTCTTAAGAACTACTCAAAAGAGAAAAATAGTAAATGATAGTAAAAGTAGTACCCTTTCTTTCCAAGTAAAATCCACTTCATGAAAACACGGTTCTATCAGTGTAAGCTGATCTCCTTCTTTAATCTGCAAGAAGAGAAGGTCATTATAAAATAACTAATCGAAGTGAAAAACTAAAGCAAAACATGATGTTTGCTCCGAGTATTCATCGTAGGATACAATTTTTTTGTACAATTAAGTTATCTTGAACTCGCTCACGACTATATTGGCTCATTATGTATTTAATATTTATGACTACATATAGCATCTCTCTTCAAGCAGCTAATTCTTACCGCATCACTGCGCATACCATACACTGACACCACGAAGTACATCTGATTTGAATCACACACCAAATAGTATCTGCAAAATTATTGTAAAGTTAGGGTTACGCTACACGAGTCCAATACTATATCAGAACGAACACACTCAAGTTCACCTAAAACACACATTTTCACGACTAAACGATCAAGCTGTAAAGCATAGAGGACTTACAGGGGAGCAACATTCTCGTGCTTAACAAAGAAAATAACCTTTCCCACAACAGCTACTGCTTTGTTCAAACCCTCGGACAGAAGATCTATAGTGACCCTTTTGTACAATGGGTTCACTTGCAGAAGAAAAGTAGGTCAATACAATCAGAAAGTCTACAGAACTAATTTAGCAACAGTCGAAACTAAAATAGAACATTAAGACTTGCTCTGCATTCCAGGAAGATTGACGGGAGGGAGAGAAAAATAATGAAAGAGATGTCTTATTTACCCAAGCACTTTCTTTTACCGTGCTATTTCAAGATCCATAAACTTAACGGTGACACAAGTGGAAGAGTCGGGTATCTTACAATTAAAAGCAGCAAGCGATGATGCCAAGGACGCATGTCGTTTAGCTCTAGCATGTCCCTGTTAGAAATAAAACAAAAAAATAAATCTCTGTAAACCGTATCTCGTCCGGAAGGAAAAACCCGACAGAAAATCATTAGCAATGCTTGCCGGTGGCATCATAATCTATGAATATTGTGATGCATTTATTCTCAAAACTTTCAACTGTTGTAGACTGTGTTATGACTTATGATTTAGGAACTAATCTATGCTAAAGCTAGAAACCCATTAAATTAAATTAAATTTCACAAAATGACAAATCTTAACTTGAAAACCAAGTTACTATCAAAACAATGCATACTCATTAAAGTATAAATTTAATGTTGAGCTTTCAACTATCAATTTAAACTTTTAGTTAAGTTGATCCTCCACATAATATCAGAGCTTCTAGACCCAGACGTCACTAGTTTGAATCCAGGACAACGTGAAAAGATAATAAGCTTGCACGTGAGGGGGTTGTGTTAACTATATAAATTTAACATTGACCTTCAACTATTAGGCATTAGCTTAAACTTTTTAGTTGAGTTGATTCTCTAAAATACTATAATGAAACTCCCTGGTATAGATAATACTATTTGCATATACATATGGAGAGAAAAGTCTTACCCTCAATAAGTTCTCCAGCTTGTCAAGAAGATTAACCATCTTCTGAACCTCCTCGGCAGCGTTTAAACCAGGGTCCTTTAAACCGGCAGCTTCATATCCACTTAGGGCCCTCTCATAGTTCTCTAGATATTTGTTTACCTGAAACCAAATGTTAGCTCATATAATTGCACATACATTCATGAGAAGCAGGAAAGCCACACCAATGTGTGTTTTAAAAGATCAACACGCGTAAAAGCAATCACTAGAGGACCCTACAACATTGTCCTGCTTTAACAATTCTATAAACTGTTTCAATCAAGCTTGTGCATTACGGCCGTCGTCATCAAAACATTTCAATAAGTTTACAAAAATTACACAATGATCTAAAAGCACCTTCAACTAGGTTTTGGTCTTTTAATCAACTGACGAAATTACCAGTCTAAAATTATCAATATACGTCAACTGAATGAGATCATAACATAAAATAACCAAAAGAGAAATTTTACATTGATACATTATCATATAACAAATAACTTATACGTGTTTCATGATTCGAGAACTTAGAAGGGAAAAAAAATGAGAAGATTCTAACTTACAGTTGCACAATTAAAATATAGGTCTGGATTGGACTTCATTCTTTCATCTTTTTCCTGATAAACACATTCAGGAGTTAGAATATACGTCACACTCACTCTTTTCTTAATAAGCCTAAACTCTCTTAATTGCCCTTTAATAATCAGTAAATGGCATCTGCATAAACAATGTCGTTTATATAAAAAACATTGTCGCAAGAGATACATCAGCAGTTGGAAAATCAACTTGTAGGGTGTTTTTACTCTGCACACTTACAGCATTTTGGTAGGCTTTTAGCGACTGCATAAGTTTAGTGTGATCCCATGCTCCAGTGACAAAGAAACTTGTAAGACACGCATTTCCAAGGTTGTCTGTCAAAAAGACGAAATAAATTTCAGAGAAAGTGAATATGGATGTTAAAATGAAAATAGATTTCAAATTGTTATCACCAGACAATGCAAGAAAATGGTTAATCTATGGACAAGATCTGAATGAAACAAATATCAATGGAAGTATTATATAAATACATGCATATTTTGATGCAATCAATTACAGGCAAGTTTATGTTATAGTAGGAATTTGTATTATATCTTACACCAAGAATTTCCGTCCTTGACATCCAATGCAATAGCTTCTTTCGCATGCCGGATGCTGTCCTCCACAATTTCTGCCTGATTCTCAGAACCTACAAGGAGACAGCAAAATAAAGCAAAATGATACAAATAGCCAAAAAATTAAAATAAAGAACAATGACCCGTTCTTGTAAAAAGTTAGAATGCAGTTCAATACATACTCTACCCAAAGCAGTGTTATCTTCAATTACATATCAATAGAATATAGAAATCGAATTGTCCCATAGAACCAGGATAGAGGATACTGACGTTGTTCTTTATCATGAATATGTTTTGAATTCTAACAACCTCAACAGTTCTAGCCAGTATGTATCTCTAACTACAGAAATATTAAGGTAGAAATCATGATAATGCTAATAAGTAATAACTGATTCTCATTAAGCTGCTATCAGCACGACAATGAAGATACAACTTTGAATACAAACTCCCATACACTGATGCACACCCATCCAACCATTGTTTCACTTTTACTGAAGAAAATAGTTCTTTATTCTAAAGGAAATCAAAGTTCACCAGCTATAGTCCTCTTCTTGTATAAATTAAGGTCCTCTGAAGTCTGAAGTTGCACAATTCTCATAGTTACAATCAAAATAAAAAATAAAAAATCTAGTGAACGTTAGATCTCACTACTCACTAGTATAAGGTACGAATACCAAAAGCTTCCAAGAGTACATGATCAGTGGGTCCTCAAAGGTCAATTTAACATCTTAAGCTACCAAGGCTTAACTACGCTGCATTGCCAAAGAAACTAAAAAGTAAAAAAAGTAATATGCTTGCCTTGAGCCATTTTTCTTTCAAGCATAGATAATTGAGAAAGTATCTGTTTATTCGGACCCTGTACAACAACATAAAAAAATAGCATCCATCACTATGAGAAGAAAAAATATTTAAGCAACATCTATGACTCTATGTCATACAAAATTATCAAAATATTAAATCATAACCTTGCTTAATGCAAGAGTGAAGCAGTTCTTTGCCGAAGCAAGATCTCCCTTCTTCCATATGCAATTCCCTAAACATAGCCAAGCATCTCCAAGCGAGGGGTTCAGCTTAACCTAGAGCAAGAATTTGTCAATTCTAAGTATCATCATCAGCGCAATCATTCGAAACGCACTATTGTAGTATGACTATTTTTTTTTTTTTTTGACGGGAATTGTAGTATGACTATTAATCTGTTTACACTTACAGCTTTTGAAAGATGATCCTCAGCTTCCTTCTTGTAATCAGGAAATACATCCAATATCTTCCCTCTCAGAAACTCACATGTTGCTCGCTGCAAAGGTAATCTCCTTTGTTCTGTACAGAAAGACAATTATCACCCCCTTTATCCTCCATACATAGTAGAGCCAAATAGTAGAAAATCTGTAATTTTGTGCATTGAGACAATCACTTCTGTGCTAAACAAGATTTTGTATTTGATCACTTTGCACTTGATAATACGAATACATGTACGCCTGACCGCACACACACATCTAGTTACAGGCCTTGACAATCACTTTTACACCAAACTCATAGAATCCAAGCTAAAAAGTAAAAGAGACTGTGATTGATTGCTTTTAGTTGAGCATCCAGGCATGCATTATGCTCAATCTATAACAGTAAAATTAACAGGTCTTTGAGCATTATCTAGGGTTCGTATTCTTGACACAGACAATCCCAAATATGGTTATGTAAACAGTAACCAGCACTGTAATGACCAGTGATTAATAAATGGTTCAATAACTTGAAAAAAAAAACACACAGAAATTGAAGTGTACCCACGTAAATTCAAAAGGTAGCAAGTTCAAAAACCTACATAAACTATACAGTCATTGAAAATAAGTTCTAATAAAAAAATTGATAGTACAGTAGTAACTACTATCTAGCATTGTTATAATCAAATTGTTGAAACAAACAAACAAATTGAAAAGTGCCCACAAAAGTTCAAAATGTAACTATTTCAACACCCTAAATAAACTACGCAATCATTGAGATTAAGTTTCAATAAGAAAATTGATTGTCCAGTAGTAACCACTAACCAGCAATGTTACAATCAAATTGCTCAATAACTTTAAAAAAAGAGAACATAAATTGATGAGTACCCACATAAATTCAAATCATAACAAGCTCAAAACCCCAAAATAAGTTATAAAATCATTGAGAAGAAGTTCAAACAAGAAAAATGAATTCCCATTTCCTCAGTTACTAACCAGCAAAGTTATAATCAAATCGTTCAATAGATTAAAAAAATAACATAAATTGACGAGTACCCACATAAGTTCAAACCATAGCTACCTCAAAACCCTAAATAAACAATACAACAAGTGAGAAGAGGCTCAAAAAAAAAAAAAAAAAAAAATCGATTACCATTTCCTTAGTTACTAACAGGAGGCGACGATGAAATAGCATTACAGCTAAACAAAACGAGAATGAAGAATCGAACAAACGCGAAGCTACGAGAAATTGAGTGTAGGTAGTACCAGGAGGAATGGAATCGAGGAGCTTGAGAGCGAGATCGGATTGGGTCTGCAATTTGGAGGTTTTGTCGAGTGGGTTCGGTGGAAAATAGGTGTCTCGAAGATGGTAGAGATCTTCCACAGCTCTGGAGGCCATGACCACTGCTTCTTCTTCCTCTGCTCTGCTCATCTCTCTGAAGACTGTTGTGGTGACAATAGACGATTCGCAGTGTCACTCGCTACTGTACTGTGCGCCAAGAAGCGTTTCGTTTTCTGGGTTTTGACTCCTAAAGGGCCAAAACCAATATTACTGAAACGACGTCCTATAAATGTGAGTTTACTTGACCTTTTTTCTCTATAAAAAAAACTAACTGATTGAGTTTTACCCCACCCCGACGCAATGGATTAGAACCCCCGTTCTCTTACATAGAGACGTAAGTTTACCTTGACTTGAAAATTGGTCGGTTCCATTTTACCTAGATCGAGTCAGCGAAAATTTGGTTCGGGTTTCAGTGGCAGTTCGGATTAGATTGTGACGGTTTGGAAGTGGCAATTTGAGTTTTAGGGCGGGTTTAAAATGTTTCATCCAAACCCAACATTGAATGAGGTTCAGGTTAACTCGATTTTGGGTTTGTAAAATATTGGCTTTGCCCGACCCGCAAGTTTTTAAGAATAATTCTATGCAAACATGCAAAAGTTGGTTCCTCTCTTCCTCTTCTTCTTTTTTTGGCGGAGCCTGAGCTCGAGCTCGAGCTAGAGCTAGAGCTAGAGCCAGAGCCAGAGCTTGAGCCTCACTCAACAGCACTGCAACTCCGTCTCAGAGCTTGAACCTCTCCCCCTCGTTTTCCGTTACTTTCTCACTAACCAAACAGGAGCGAGTTCCTGAACCTAACCAATGGCTACGCTGTCGCACGCTCAGGCCGTCAAGTCCCTCAACAAGTCCACCGGCCGCCGCCGCTTTGTTGTAAGCTCTCTCTCGACCATCCATCGCCGCGTCATCTTTGAATAGCTAGCTTTTGACTTCACTTTGTTTGGCTGCACGGAAAACTGAGAGAATTGGAAGGGAAATTTGATTTTAGTTTTTACCCTATTGGTTGCGGCTGAGAAATTAAGAACATTTTGGTTTTGAATTATAGAGGTTTTTGTGCGATTCACAGTTTTTGCATGGCGCATGCTTTGTGTTTGTAATTGTAGTTTTCTTAGTAATTGTTGTCAATGTAGTATTCTTATCATACACTAACCTTTAATGCTCTTCGAAGATGATATAATTGGTTCCTTTTTCAATGGGGTATTATGTCAATCATGCTTCCTTTGATTGGTTTTGCTTTATTTATTTTGATTTTTTTTGTTGTTGTACAGTTCAAGAATTTCTCTCAGAGAATTGAAGAAATCGATATCAATGTCTACCGAAGCTTGGATAAACATAACTCTGAGCCATCTGAGGGGTCTTGCTTTCTCCGGGACTGTCTTTTGGAGTGGAGGGTATGCCTTCAATCTAGTTATGGAGCTGTTTTGGAAGGAAAAGGAACTGAATTTAAAAAGAAGCTGCAACTGCTCATAGATGCATATTAATATTCACTGATGTTTTCATATTGTTGCAATACAGGAGTTGAATACAGCAGAAGATTTCATTTCTATATATGACGAAATCATGCCCTTGGTTCAAACATTACCTTCAGTTCTATTTCACAAAGATTTGATACTCTCAAAACTTCTTTCTAGATTGCAAATGAAAGCAAGGCTGTCACTGGAACCTATTTTCAGGTATAATAGCCTATTTCTGAATCCTTTCCTTTTGGGTTGATTTTAAATGTGATTATGTACTCGAAAATCTAATCGTCAAAGGTACTCGGATGCTTAGTGTTATAAAAAATAAATCTTGACACACTCAAGGATTTCACATCAATAGAAAGGAAAAAAAAACTCATAATCAAAACATAGGAAATTGTATTGTTAATCAAATTAGTCAGGCTTGTGTCATTTACTCCATCAATGCAGTTGCAATCTTAGGTTATTTTGTACAAAGAGGCAGTTGGTCAGACTCATGCTATTTTTATATGGTTTTATTCTTCCTTCTTTTTATATAAGACCCATCTTTTTTTGTTTGTTATTCACATTTCCCGTTTACTTATTGATGGCGCGTAACTATGGAAGAATAGTCATGCTCGGATTATTGTATTTCATTTATGAAACTGAAGTAGTTATATTAGGAACAAGTTTTAAATTGTTCCCAAAGCAACAAGAAACGTGGATTGCTTTCACGGAATAAACTTGCGAATTCTGCAGCATATCCGAACGTTTGCTGTTGAGCTTTCCCACGGTATACTGCAAAATCATTTGTCTTCATAATGGGCATCAATAACAATCTCTTATCATAAAGTACTAGGGAACAATTATGCCAGCCAATACTTATGAATCACGCTTTCTTTCCCTGGACTGGAAACATGTTATGCGAGCTTTAATTGTTGATTATCAATATGATACAACCATTAAAACTGTGGAATATATTGTGCTGGGCTTGACATGGTCTTGACTTCTCTCTCATTTATTTAGTATTTTAGTTAGATGAGTTAGACAGCGAATGGTCCCGTGGGAAATAAAAATGGTTGCCACCAAGGAGGTTGAAAATCCAACTAAAGAACCCAGGATGTTAGCATGCATACTAGAGAAAAAAGAAGTGAAAATAGTGGATCGGAATAAGTGGCAAAGTATCTTTCTATATGGACTATGCCTTTGTGTGACGACTTTAATTGCTGAAAGTCCTGATCTAAACAGTTACTGACTTCCTTGGTTGAACTAGGGGGTGTTTACCAACATGTTCAGTTCAAAACCGTGCCGGATATGTTGAACCAATTATGATAAATTTAGATAAATTAAACCTGTTTTAAAGATTAAAGATATTTTCTCAGGATTCATTTTTTTTTCTCTAAATAACAAGCAAAAGAGAATTAAAACTACTTCTATGGTTTGGCAAGCAATTCCTAAATGATAGTAGGAAAATGAAACTCCTGTTTGACACGGGCATTGCTCTGATCACTTATAGTTTGCCTTTCTATCCACTATGGGAAGAAAACCTCAAAATGGGATAATTCCGATACGTATGTTAGCTTCCCTCATGTAATGTTTCCACCATTTTCTTGTTCTGTAATGCCTTTAACCATAATTCTCAGTGGTTGGAGACATGGTATGCTATGCCCTTGAGATTAATATGACTGCCTCATGTGGTTTATGCGAAAATTGTTTTTGTGTTTGGTTTAACAGGTTGATCGCATCTTTATCCAGAGATCTCCTCGAGGATTTTTTGCCGTGAGTTCATTTCCCCTTCTATTAAGTTTGTTAAGTAGGCGAACAAGGCCTTGTGCTTGGCCTTTTATCTCTGCATTGACTTTAATCACTACTGTTGGGCTGTGAGTACATTCCTAACTGCTTTATGTGCTTTGGTATATGCACTTTCTTTACATAGGAACTGCTAGGCCTAGTTGACATTATTGTTTAGTTGTTTAATTGAATGTTTTCAGGTTTTGAGGGGTTAAAGTTACCCTCACTCATGTATGTCACATAACTTGTCATAGCAGATTATAGTACCCACATTTTGGTTCTTTTTGCTTAACTTTAGCGTGGTAGATTTTGATGTCGTTAAACTATCCGTAGATATCTGAAAATTTTCACTTCATTCAATATTTCCTCATTCTATATATTTAATGTTTTTTTTTTGTGTGATGGGTTTTGGTCAGATTCCAGAACTTGTGATGAAGGAGATGGTATATATATGTGTATATATATAAATATATTTATATGTGTGCCTATGTCAGTCTTATTCCAGACAAATAATATGTTTGAAAATGATGGATAAATGTTTATTATATGGTGCAGATTGATAAGGCAGAAATGGTTAAAACAATTGAAAATGTTTTATTTCTTTTCGTTTCTGACTTGTTATTCTTGAACTTCTGCCAGCTTTTTGCCGAAGATTGTTGATTCATTAGTGTCTCTACTCAAAAGTGGGGCTGATCGAGAGCCAGCGATTATTGAGCAGGTTTGCCTTTTGGTTCAGTGAAGTTCTTGAGCTGTCAATTTCTCTCTGTATGCTCATCTTATTTGGATATCTTGCTTATTATAATGTGGATCTTGTTCTGCAGATCTTCACATCATGGTCATATATGATGATGTATCTCCGGGAGAATTTCAAAGAAAAGTTAGACATAATTAATGTTCTCAAGTAAGTTATACTGTTATATGCATTTTTACTGATTTGATTTTGTGGGATATAGGCTCTCATGGAGATGTTTTCCCTTTTTCTTTATTATTTCGGTTTGCTGAATAGATGAGAGTTCAGAACCTCAGTACTTTTGATGCGGATAATTATAGAAGAGGCTGTAAATCATAACAAATTGGGTTCTGAGATAAAATAGAATGTAATAAACATAATAAACAAGAGAGGAAAGACACAGGTTGACTTTTTAGTCGCAATATGTAAGGTACAACATAGTGGAGTATATTGTGGGATTGTGGGTGTATTTTGCACTAGTACATGGGTAGGTAGTTTTCATCAATTATATTTAATGTGTAGAATTAGTGGTGGAGTCAGGATTTGACTTTAGGGAGAAAACTTGTAGGGACATCAACTCTCTTATATCACACTCCAAAGAAAATCAAGACAACAGTTTATATATTTAATAATTTTTAAATAAAACAACATAATGAACTGTGTTCAATTTAATTGATATTATTTTATTCAGTAAATTAAGTATCATAAAATTATCTACATGAACAAGTGATATTTGTTCCTCACATTGCCTAAACGTTTTGTAAATATTGTAATTGTAAATATAAAGTACATGATTTAGAATAAAATTAGCTTAGAAATTAAATAATTTTGAAAATATGATTTGTTTTTGTGGAATACATAAATGAACCTGTAAAGTAATTCTCCATTTAAGTTATGGTTTTGTAATTTTTCATTTTTCATATTTTCTTGGTAAAAATTATGTAAATTTTTACTCACATAAATTCATACTTACAAATATTATCATCTGTTTTGTTTACTTTTCAAAAATAGAAATATACCTAATTCCGCATTCTCCTACAACAATATTGTTATTAACATTTTTTAATTTGAAATTTCTAGGTAACTACCATTCTTCATTTCTAATGTAATGGGGACAATGTGCAAATAAGCCCATCCCTCTACTCCCGTATGGAATTGGACTAGTTTGATTTCATTCCTTGTGCTCTCCTAATTATGACAATTTCAGACATAACTTTCAAACGTGTGTTATCCATAGACCAAGAATCTAGTTTATTAAATTATGTATTTTATTTTACATAAGACAAAGGATGAAGTTAATAATAGATACTTGTTTTTCTACCTTGAAATTTGCTGAGGACTATAGTGTATCTATATATATCATAATACCAAGAGTATTCAACTACTCATTATCTAATGTATGTACTCTTTTTGTGCATGTTCATCTTTTCTTATTTTCTTCCTATTTTGCAGTGGCACAATAAAATTAAGGTATTACCCCAAAGATTATGTCCAAGAATTTATGGCAGAGTCAATGTCATTCTTGCTGAGGAATTCACCTGAGAAGCAGCTTAAAAAAGGTATTACCGTGCTTTAGTTTTTTCAATATAGTTAGTAGAATTTATAGTAGAAGGATTTTCTTTATCAATTGATGAAACTCCCAGAATAAATATAAAATAGTGAAACATAAAAATAGGAGGTAAATCAAGTCAACATGGATTATGGACTGGAGTAGCAAAGCTTAAAATTCCTCTCTCCTACACCCTTGCAATGTTATGCAAATACAAAGTTAAGATACAGGCCTTTTTGTTTAGTCTCGATCAGTGCCTTTTCTATCTCACTTTCGGTTAGTGATTTTATTGGTAATAGCTTTTCCTTATCAATATTCACATATTCTCTTCACAAGTGGAGTAAGTCGGTACACCCCTCTTTTGAGGGGTCTCTATATTGGAGCTTGGTTTATAAATAAAAGTGAACATCATCGAAGTTTCTAGTTCTGGATTGACTACAAAGGATGTGGCTGCTTGCTGATGTGAGCCTTTAAGGATGTGGATTCATATATGGCTGTTTAATTTTAATTTTGGCAAAAGGTGGGTAGTGGGAAAAATCACTATTTTTTCCCTTGCTGGCTTTGTTGTTCTATTGCTGTATCCATAAGTCCTCCAGCTCTAGTAAAAGTGTGATTTCATCAAACCGTAGTTATGAAAGGCTGGCCATGGCACAAGGCGTACCTATGGCGCCATAGGACATCTGTGGCGAGGTGATTTACTAAAGGCATGCCATTTGAGTGAGGCGCACGGCGCGGCGAGGCCATAGTTATTTACGGTGCAAGGCGCACAATGGCGCAAAGCCCTTTTGGAGCCACGGCGCAAGGCCTGTTGAAAATACGGCGCTTATAGACACTAAATTATGTATATATATGTATATAATATGCATATTTAATAAATTATCATGTTATATTATGTAAATAAGTTAATGATAAAAATTGATATAATTTATAGAAGTCATCATTATTAGGCATTTGAGTTATAGCAAACTTTTACCTAACTAATGTTAGTCTTTTTTGGATTGGGGGTGGCTACTGCCACTTCTACATCTCTAACAAGAATTTCTCAATATGTTAAAGAAAGTTCATACTGCTTCAGTCAAAAAGTGGAACAGTGTCAGGTTCTCACTGTTCCTCAGTTTTGGTTTCTGTTGGAATAAAAAGGATAAGCATGGGAGTTTGCTGACTTTTATGTAAACTCGAAGGTTGGGCAGGTCATGCATAACGGTCCTTCTAGGTCATGTAAATAGTTGGAACTTTTCATTTAACTTTTGGTTTCAATAATTGCCGTAAAAGAGTATATTGAATCGTTATCTTTTCTTTTTTTCCTCATTGACTTACTTATTCAGTGTGATGACAGTGTTACTTTTACTTACTTTTTTTTTTTTTTTTTTTTTTTTTTTTTGAAATTGAACAGGCATTAGAAAGGTCCTGTTAGAAGTTGTCAAGAAACCTTTGGATACAAGAAAATCTGGTGCTAGTGCTTTGCTATGTTATGTTGTGAGACGAAACCCAACAAGTTTCCACTCTAGAGCCGGACCGGTTTTGTTGTTATTGATGGACAATTCAATATTTGATATTGGTGATCAAATCAATCAAGGCAAGCTCCTTCTCTTCAAAAGCTCATATGATGCTTTCTTCACTTTGTTTATGCTTTTATACTACTTTTGTTTACGCTGATTTGGATTTCATCAACATAGATGTCTTTGCCTTGAGATTCATCAATATTTCTTGTCACTAATGCTCCTTTATTTGCAAGATGATATCTGCATACCGTCTTCTCCATTGGATTTTCTTTGATGTTGTAATTGATTACTTTGCTAAGTGTGCTATTTTTTTTTTTTACGATTCTCTCTCTCTCTCCGTCTCGCAGGTTCAGAGGTTATCGATGTTGTGATTACTGCCTTTCAAAGATTATGTGAGGAGCTTGAGCCTGTCGAGTTAAATTTGTTGTGGGAGTGCATGTATCAGAAAATAACTGATTGTTTAAGCAGTGAGACTGTAGATTTATGCAATGACGACCTGTTGCTCTTAAATCGACTACTCTTGCTGCTTATTTCTTCTATTAAGATTAATAATGGGCGCAAGGTTTCTGGTAAATTGTTTCAAATCTTGGTTCCTTTGTTTTATTTAATTGTATAATTTTGTGGTTGCAGTTGTCCAATTGAAACTACTTGTCTACTTATGTTTTTTCAGATTACCAACCAATGCTTGAGCTTGTGGGATTGTTTGTGCGGAGGTTTATCATGCATCGTGACATTGTGAAGGGAGGGGATATTCTGTCTGAAATAGTTGATAAGATATTGCAATTAATACTTTTTGTTCTTAACGGGCTGTTCACCTCAAATGATATATCAACCATCTCAAGCTGTTCTTTGCAATGGGCTCCAGTATTTGAGTTAAGGAACTCAAGGTATCTTTTTTTTTTCTTCAGAAAAATAATATGAATCTTGTTGTCTCATGTTGCTTGGTTGCTATGATTTAATCGACATTTGAAAGAATTAGATGTTGCTTACCTTAAGGTTTCGTTTGAATTCTTGAATATGATTTGAAATTTGGGATTCAAATACAAAATCTAATGTTTGGAACAGTAAGAGTTACCGATTGAAATCCCATGTTTTGTATTCTTTTGGATTTGAGTCAAATCCAAATTCTGTGCATCCAAACATTAGATTTCATATGCAGGATTTCCAATCAAATCCAAGAATTCAAACAGACTATAAAGGATGTATGTTTTTTTTTTTTTTTTTTTTTTTTTTTTTTTTTTTTTTTTTTTGTCTACCTAGCTATATGGTTCTTCACATGCCAGCACTGAACTAGCTATGAATATACATGTTCGGTACTGTAAAATCAAAACAAATTGGCATACAAACTGTGTATAATTTTTGTGATGTCCATGCTTATCCCTCATTTCTAAAACATATGCACTTTCGGTAACCTTGAAGGAAATGTATAATGTGAACAATCTGGTGCAACTGTGAGGTTGCTGCATTGTAACCATGAGTTCATGAATTTGAGTATGGGGAACAACCGAACAACCTCTCTGGAAAACCAGGGATAAGGCAGCATACATAAAGGACCCTCCCCAACCCATGATGGTGGGAATCTCATGCACTAGGCCATTTTTCTATTTATGGTTGTTTTTACATGTAAACAGACGCTAACATAGATATGGAGATAAATATTTGGTACTATAAAGAAAATTAACATGTATGTAGCCTCCAGTTTAGTATTTTGAAGCTGCCACGTCTGACATCTCTTTTTAGTTGAGAAACAACTTGCCATGTCCATACTCCATAAATCATTGGTATTTGGCCTTACCCTCATTATTTTTGACACGGTTGTGCTTTGGGTTTCAGTTTGTTGACCTTTATAGGAGAGCTGCTGCAGAAGGATCCTTACATAGTACAAGTATTCAGACTTCACATTTTACGGTAATATCAATGGCTCTATTGTTTCTGGATGCTTTGTACGTTTTTTTACATCATAGTTGATTTTGGTGAACGGATCTGCAGGGCGTTGAATGATTTAATAGAAACTTCAGATGAAGAAGTCATATATATGTTGCTCTCCTTGTGTGAAAAACTGCAAGTGGAAGCACAAAGCTCCAACCTTTTTGATGGAATATCTGTTGGAGGACTTTCAAGGCTTTGTGGTTATATAGAACGGACCATTAGCAATTGGATTGGGGTCATAAACAATATCACTCACAGGGATCTATCATCTACTCAACTTAGTGAGGCTGAGTTGGCTAAACTTTATGGAGCCATTAGATGCTATCCTTATATGTTAGATGGCCAGCCAGATTCAACCTCTTTATTGAATTTGATAGATTCTCTTGATCGGCTTCTAAAGATGGAATCCAGTAAGTTGCTTTTTCTTTTCATGATGTGCATTTACTTTGCAGCTCAATGCGTGTACACGAAACCTTGTTTGCTGTGTTATAGTGGCTTTGAAGACAAAATACATAATGAAATGGGTTTTTTTGTTAAATTTATTTATTGAGACTTTTGACCAGGTTGTTGATTGTAATGTTGTGTCATACCTATTTACGTTTTTATTTATTTATTATCAAGATTTTAGCTATTTTGATGAATTTGATTGGTTCACTGTAGAAATGCACCAGTCTGTACATTCTTATATCACATTTTACAGCTTTCTTGATTTGCTTTGGTATATTGAATGTGTCATGTGATAAATTTTCATTCAGACAGTATTGCTGGCATCTCAAGGCAGGCTTGGCAAAGCATAATAGCTGTTGCATTGAATTCCAGTTTAAGGTTGAGAAATGGTGGAAAGTCTGGATCTATAGACATCAGCAAATTAGTGCACCTCGCAAAAACATACAAATCATCCTCACAAGTATTATCTGCTGTGGCTGATTGTTTAGATATAATGGACAGGTGAATTTATTTATTATGTCAACAATTGGTATGTTTTGTATAGCCTCATTTGTTGTTTAGCTTTTAATCATAAGCTGACAACCTTCTGTTATCTCAAAAATGATAGGTCTATATTGCAAGCAGAGACAAACCATCAGACATATGATCTTGAGCTTAAGGCTGAGAAGGCTGTTTGTGCACTAAACATATTTGCTGATAACTTGTGCCACTCTGACAAGAAGATTCGTATTTCAACCTTAAGAATATTGTGCCATTATGAACCTCTTTTTTGTGAAAGTTCTATCTTGGAACCAGTTATGAAAATGAATTCTGAAATTTCTGGAACTAGACATGTGGATAGCCAAGGCATCAATGTATGTATAAAATGCACTTGCTAGTTTCTATTCTTTTTATTGGATGTCTTGCTCTAATTTGATTATCCGTGGCTTCTTTCCTTCCAAATATCAGGTTCTTCAAGTCCTTCTCTCTATTGAATCAACCCTGCCTTCGATCTCAAGCAGCAGGAAAGTTGAATTGTTGATCTCTAAGATACAGACAGGCCTCTCTGCTGGAAGGATATCTGAAACTTATGTACTCTTGATTTTGAATAGCTTAGTTGGTGTTTTCCAAAACCGGTTTAGTGGTTTTTGGGGTCCGGCAACCGAGTGCCTTGCAGTCTTGGTTAACAAATATGTTGGTCTTGTATGGGCTAAATTTATCTGGCACCTTGAACATTACCAATCAAAAGTTCAGACATCTCATGACCAACAGGACAAAGTGAATGCTGAGTCACCAAAGAATTCAAATGGTATATACTGTCCTGATTTTTCATTTGTTCCTTCCCGATTCTGTTTATGCTATATGGTGGGTGGTCTTAGGATTTTGATTTTTTCCGCTTATAGTTTATATTCAAGTGCTTTTCAAGAGACTGAGAGGAGAAAAAAAGTTTGTTTAATTATTTAAATAACTGCAGAATTATATAACCATACTGCTTTTGTATTAGAGAATTAATGTACCAGGAGAATTCATTTAAGTTCGAGCTTGCTTTGGTTTTCACTACTGATCTTCTCCACTGCCATCTGTTTTCAGGTCTGGTTGAACATTTTAGTACTTTTGTAAGCACTACCTCAGATAGCACACCATGTGCAAGAGTGTTGTCATTGTTACTGGAAACCTTACAAAAAATTAGTCCTGTTACTGAATCCCGGTCTCGACAAATTATCCCCTTGTTCTTAAAGTTTTTGGGCTACGATGGTGACTATTCTGAAAGGTAAACTTCTGTATGCTTTAGCCTGTATATGGGCTTTTATCTTCTGAATTCTGATTAATGAACTTACCAACTTTTCACAGATTATAGACTAAAGTCGCTTAACCATTCTTATTTGTGACTGCAGTGTGGGTCAATTCAATTCACATGTTTGTAAAGTCAAAGAGTGGAAAGGCGTTCTTAAAGAGTGGTTAAATTTGTTGAAACTAATGCGGAATCCTAAATCCTTCTATAATAGTCAGTTTCTCAAAGAAGTTCTGCAAAACAGGTCAGTGTATTCGTGAATGATGTTTTTTTCGTTTATCTGCCATAATTTTCGTAAGCTAAATTTGTAGGATTTTCTTTCCCTTGTTTGAGTGAGTTTCATTCTGGTGGTTTTAACAGGCTTCTGGACGAGAATGATGCTGAGATACAGATGACAGTTCTTGATTGCCTGTTAAATTGGAAAGACAATCACATACTTGTTTATAATCACCAGCTCAAAAGCTTGATCAATTCAAAAAGTTTGAGAGAAGCATTAACAACATGGAGCTTATCAAAAGAGTCAAATTTGATCGAAGAAGACCACAGAGGATACCTTGTGCCCTTGGTTATTCGTCTTCTGATGCCAAAAGTCAGAAATCTAAAAACTCTTGCTTCTAGAAAGGTATTTTTGAATTTCAATTTTGAACCTAACTATCTTTAATGGATTTTTTTTTTTTTCTTTCTTACTTGGTTTCACTGCTTTTTTGTTTTTGTTTTTGTTTTTATTCAGATTTCACTGACTATAATGTCCTAGAATAACCCAAATTGATTTACATTCTTTTTGCAGCATGCTAGTGTACAGTATCGAAAGGCAGTTCTTAGTTTCATAGCTCAACTTGAGATCAATGAACTCCCTCTTTTCTTTTCATTATTGTTAAAGCCCTTACTGATTTCTGTGGAAACTGATGGAATCACAAATTGGTTTTGGACCTCACACAATTGTGCTGCTGATGAGTTTCCGGCCTTGAATTTCTTGAAGTACTTCAGCATGGAAAATATAGATTCCCTTACTTGGAAGAAAAGATATGGGTTTCTGCATGTTGTTGAGGATGTTCTTGGAGTCTTTGATGAGATGCGGGTCAGACCCTTTCTTGATCTACTAATGGGATGTGTTGTTCGTGTACTGGGAAGCTGCACTGCACATATTGATGATGCAAAGAACAATGCATCTTCAGTACTAGAAAATCCCTCTACTGCCAATGACAATGTAGCTGAGAAAAGCAGCTTTGCTGCAAGTCATGTACCGGTAAATTTTCATTATGCTGAGACTGCTGAATGATTCTGTTTTAGTATCAATACCTTGGCTGTTAAAGTTGATTAATATGTTTGCGCAGAGAATGAGTTTACTTTCGCATTCTTTTTTGTTGTTTTCAGTTCAATCTAGGCCGTGAATGTAATTTTCGCCATGATTAAATTTTCGGTAACCAATTGATGGAGACATCTTTAAAGGATTATTTATTTATTCAATTCTTTTAGTATTATACTTGTAATTTTAGAAACTTTATCCATGTGTATGCTGGGCTTCATTCTTATCCTTTCCTTTTCTAGCATGCTTAGGTTTAGGTATGTAACATGGTGTTTTACTGAAAAGTTAATTTTACATTATTGTTGGAAGTGGGGTTCATTTTTTTTTTGCTTTACTGTAATTGTACATCGTCAACTTTCTAATCAGAAGTTCTTGTTTGCAGAATGGCACAAGTGTGAAGCAGTTAAAGGATTTGAGGTCTCTCTGCTTGAAAATCATTCCCCTTGTTCTCAATAAGTTTGAGGATCATGATTTTGGGTCTGAATTTTGGAACTTATTCTTTGACTCTGTGAAACCTTTAATTGATGGCTTCAAGCAGGAGGGTTCCAGTAGTGAGAAACCTAGTTCATTGTTCGCCTGCTTTATTGCCATGAGTAGAAGCCACAAGCGTTGTTCACTGTTCTGTAGAGAAAAGAATCTTGTTGCTGATATATTTTCGATGCTGACTGTTGTGACAGCATCTGAAGCTATCGTGTCTTGCGTTCTTAAGTTTATTGAGAATTTATTGACCATTGATAGTGAGTTGGGTGATGAAGACAGTGCTATCAGAAGGGTTCTACTTCCAAATATAGAGGCACTTGTTTGCAGCTTGCATGGTCTTTTCCAGAGTGAATCAGTGATAAAGAGGTATTGGTGATTGACCATATAATGATTTGTTCTATTCAAAATTTTCATCATATTGCAAATTGGAAAATTTAAAATTCACATGCTGAGATGAATGACGAAGGTTGTGTCATTGCGGAGAGTGATGTTTTTAATTATATAGACCTACCATATTAAAACATATTTTCAGGAATGGTACGGTCTTGCAGTTAATTGGTTACCTTTTCTGTTAACTTATTTTCACATTTGTTACACTACATGGACTTTGTTGCAAATATTATTCTCTCTAGGGATTTTTCTTGCTCAAATAATTTTTCTGATTCAGCATACATATGACATAATGGTTTTAGTTAGAATTTCATACTGTTTAAAAACAAAATAATAATCATGTGTAAGTTGCATAACTTTGATATTTGAAAAAAAAAAGTTGCATAACCTTTGTTATATAGGTTCTCATATGATTAAATGCAAAATGATTATAAGAATAGTTAGTTGATATCTATTACTCAAGGATTTAAGTGATTGGAACTGTATTTTTTCTCCCTCAGTTCCTCGCGGTGAGGATTTTATATAATGTCGTATGAAAGCCAAATTATCTTTATACATCCTCCAATCCAAGGTCAACATTGGTTGACTTGTTTGTGATGGTATAGATTACACCCATAGCTCACTTGTGTAGCTTAATGAAGTTATTGCGGGGCTGAGCTGTACAGTAATGGACAATGCATGCATTGGGCATGCCAATCCTTTTTTTGTATCTGTTGTCTAGTATTTTGTTTCCCCCCCTTTTTGGGAATTGATTTTTTAATCGTTCTGAAGGCAAACATAATAGTATGAAGGATTCTATGAACTATAAGATTTCGGGGATTTTTTCGACTTTGGTGACTATTACTTACGCCCTGTATTTTATTAAACAGACAATCCTATGTATTTGATTATATGAGATCTAGATAATGTCCTGTATTTTATTAAACAGACAATCATACTATTGTTGGTTTGTAAGATGTCTCTTTTTTATTTTGAGGATCTTTGCTAACTAAGCCCTCATTATGACTTCCCACTTTGTTGTGCTAGGAAATTGGTCCAATGTCCTGGAGAAACAGAGATTAATATATTCAAGTTATTGTCGAAATATGTAAAGGATTCATTTATGGCAAGGAACTTTATAGATATCCTGCTGCCTTTCCTAACAAAGAGAGTTCAAAATTCTGGTAAGTGTGGGTGCATGACATTATATATTTAGTAACACACATGTTGGTTTTGATGCCTATTATGAAACTTTTTTTGTCTAGATCAGTGAATGTATTCTTTATCCTGCAGATGTCTGTATTGTAGCTCTGCAAATCATTTGTGATGTTATGCCCATGCTGGGCAGTGAGAGCAGTACAAAAATTCTGAAATCTGTTTCTCCACTTCTTGTTTCTGCTGATCTAAATATACGGATTCGTATCAGCAATCTTCTTGATGCGCTTGCTGAGACAGACCCTTCCGTGCTCACTGTGGTAAAATATTATCTTCTTTTACCTCTCATATGATCTCATTTAGTATTGCTTTTGTAGGACTTCGTCAAGTTTTTGTTTCTGTACAGATATTAGTATGAAAAAGCTAAAGGAATGGTATTACCATGTTCACTTGAAATATAGAGGGAACTGCTTCATATCCACTTCTGCATCTAATATTAGTTGTACTTATTGATTGTAATGCAGGCAAAGCTTCTTCGTGATTTGAATACAACATCTGCTATGGAAATAGACAGCCTTGATTATGACACTATTATCAATGCTTATGCAAGTATTGACGAAAATTTCTTCAACAGTGTTAGGGAGGAGCAAGCATTGATCATTTTGTCACATTGTGTTTATGATATGTCTTCCGATGAATTACTCTTAAGGCACAGTGCTTATAGGTCACTGCTTTCATTTGTTAATTTTTCTGCCTCAATTATTGGCCAAGAGGTGAAGAATCAACTAGAGACACCTGATGCAGTGATGACATTTGGCGATGGTTATTGGACTAGAGCACGTATCCATGGCATTATAAACAAGTTTCTTTTAAAGCATGTTGGTGGTGCTATGACTAGAGAAACCTCTGTAAAAAAGGTATCAAGTCTGTTTGATTTTCCTCTTGGCCACAACTTTCACACAGGGACTCAGTAGACACTTGATTTTCCTGTATGCTGGACAGAAAGCTTGATGTTTGTGAATGCGTTATGCATCTAATATTCGTGTGTTACCATTTTAATATCAATGATTTGATGGCATAGCAAGCTTGAATTATATGCTTCATATTATCATAGTGTATGTAACCAATTGCCATGGTTTCAGGGATGGATTGATCTGTTACGAGATATGGTATTCAAACTTCCAGAGCTTGAAAACCTTGGTTCATTGAAGGATCTGCGGGATGAAGACGCCGAAGTGGATTTTTTCAACAATGTTATTCACTTGCAGGTGTGGTTTTGTCTTGTGTCATTGTAATGTTCAATATTTGTATGATATTATCATCTGCTGACTTATCACCCACTGTGTATTTGCATGCATGTAATTGTAATGTTAGCTCTGTTTTTCAGTCAGCACCTTTCAATAGAAAAATGAATGTTTATAAATTATGAAATCGTTGTTTGTTTAATTTAATTTTAGTTCTTTATAGCCCAATTTATATGTTTGCATGCGTTGTAATGTTGGGTCTGTTCAGTCAGCACCTTCCAATGGAAATATGAATGTTTATAAATTATAAAAATAGTTGTTTGTTATAATGAATTTCAGTTTTATAGCCCATTTTGTGTGTTTGCATGCATCTAATTTTAATGTTAGGTCTGTTCATCAGTTTTGATGGAAAGATGATTGTTTGTAAATTATAACATAGTTGTTTGTTTAAATGAATTTCAGCTATATTACATACTATTTGTAAGGAAGTTTGCCTCTGATGTTATACTAACTATTTCGTCATTTCAGTTATCATGAAAATGCAAATTATAGAAAATCTTTGCTTAAGTTATTTCTTGTTTCTGATCCTTCCAAATTTGTTTTACAGAGGCACAGGAGAGCTAGGGCACTTATGCGGTTCAAAAATTTTATTCAAGAGAGAGAGATTCCTGAGGTAACTCTTCTATTGTGTTGCTGGTTTCACTTTGAATGTTTGCTACCCAGGCACTAAACTTGCTATGATGCTACAATTTTGCAGGGTATCATAAACAAAGTTTTTGTCCCTCTCTTTTTCTGTATGCTGTTCGATGTACAAGATCAAAAGAGTGAACATGTTAAAAATGCGTGTGTGGAGGCACTAGCTTCAGTTTCTGGTTGCATGGAATGGAAATCATATTACGAACTATTGGTTAGATGTTTCCGTGAGATGGCCATGAAGCCTGATAAGCAAAAGGTGTTGTTGCGGCTTGTTTGTTCTATTTTTGACCATTTTCATTTTTCAGAAACTGGTTCCAGTCAAGAACCCAGAGATACTTCAAACAATGTTTCACCTGCTGTTAACTCTGATACTGCCTCTTCGTCTGTCTCTCGGAGGTTTTGTACTTCTATTATGGTTTCCGAGATACAGACATGCCTTCAAAAGACTATCCTTCCAAAAATACAGAAATTACTTAATGCTGATTCTGAAAAGGTCAACGTCAACATCAGTCTTGCCTCACTAAAACTTCTGAAGTTACTTCCAGGAGACATAATGGATTCACAGCTGCCAAGTATAGTTCATCGAATTTCAAATTTCCTGAAGAATCGTTTGGAGAGTATTCGAGATGAAGCTAGATCTGCTCTAGCTGCTTGTTTGAAAGAACTTGGGCTGGAATATTTGCAGTTCATTGTCAAGGTTTTGCGATCTGCCTTGAAGCGAGGGTATGAAATGCATGTACTAGGATACACAGTCAATTTTCTTTTGTCTAAGTCTGTTTCAGGCTGCATAAGTGGAAAATTAGATTACTGTTTGGTAGATCTCCTTTCCATAGTGGAAAATGATATTCTTGGGGATGTTGCTGAGGAAAAGGAAGTGGATAAGATTTCTTCAAAAATGAAAGAAACAAGGAAGTGCAAGTCTTTTGAAACTCTTAAGCTGATTGCCCAAAACATTACATTGAAAAGTCATGCTTCAAAGCTTCTGTTGCCTGTAACAACACACTTGCAGAAACATTTAACTCCCAAAGTGAAAACAAAGTTGGAAAGTATGCTGAGTCACATAGCGGCTGGTATTGAATCTAATACATCTATTGATCAGAGTGACCTATTTATTTTCATATACGGGCTAATAGAAGATGGGATTAATGAAGAAAATGGTCAGGGTGAGAACACAACAGCTGCCGAATCAAATAAGCATTATAGGAGTGACACCAACAGAAAAAAAATTACTTCAGCTCGGGTTATTAGTACTGCACCAAGGAGTTCACATCTCATAACGGTTTTTTCTCTTGGGGTGTTACATAACCGTATTAAAAATATGAAGTTGGACAAAAATTATGAAGAGCTGTTGTCGATGTTGGATCCTTTTGTGATTCTGTTAGGGAAGTGCTTGGGTTCAAAGTATGAAGACGTTTTGTCTGCATCCCTTAGATGCCTTACACCATTGGTAAGGCTCCCTTTGCCGTCACTTGAACCTCAATCTGAAAGAATTAAGGCCGCACTGTTGGAAATTGCTCAAAGTACGGTGAATACAACCAGTGCTCTAATGGAGTCATGTCTAAGATTGTTAACAGTGCTTCTGCGGAGCATTAAAATCACCCTCTCTTCTGATCAATTGCATTTAATTATTCAGTTTCCACTGTTTGTTGATCTTGAAAGAAACCCCAGCTTTCTTGCCCTTTCACTTTTGAAGGCTATTGTTAGTCGGAAGCTAGTTGTCCATGAGATATATGATGTGGTGAAGAAAGTACAAGAATTGATGGTCAAAAGTCAAGTGGAACCTGTTCGCAAGCGCTGCAGCCAAATTTTGTTGCAATTCTTGCTTGATTACCATATTTCGGAGAAACGCTTGCAAGAACATTTAGACTTCCTGCTAGTTAATCTGAGGTGAGTTACCTCATAATCTGCTTCTATTTTTTTTAGTTTACCCGGTAAAGTGTGCAATTTTCACCTACTGCTATCTAGTTGTCTTATTTTGTTTTTTTTGATCTCTTCAGCTATGAGCATTCTACTGGAAAGGAAGCTGTGCTTGAAATGCTCCATGCAATTATAGTTAAATTTCCCAAAAGCGTTGTGGACGAGCAGTCCAAAACATTTTTCGTGCATTTGGTTCGTTGCCTGGTTAATGATCAAGATAATAAAGTTCGCTCTATGGCTGGTGCGGCTATAAAGCTTCTTATTGGACACATCAGTCCACAAAACCTTGATTCTTTTCGGGAAGACAGTCTGACTTGGTACTCTGAGGGGAACTCGCAAGTGAAGAGTGTTGCAGCACAGGTAATTTCATGAAAGTGAAAGTGCATTCTTTGTTTTATATTCAAGTTCAATGATCTGCCTAGTTATAGAGCTACATTGAGGAATTGAAATAACGAATATCTGGAGGAGAGATGTTGATGATACTGGTCTTATTTTGTGTAAGATAATATCTTAGTGTTGTTATACTTGGCTTTAGCTTTGTGATAACTCAGTGGGTATGTTTATTGGTTAAATCTGGTTCATTTAGTCTAACAAATGAATCATGCAATTAACTACTAGTGTTACTCTATTGGGATTTGATACATCATTCCTAACTACTATCCTTACTGGTAGATTCTTGGAACCACACCCAAGGGTTCTTGTAGTCATACCTAGAGGTAGGAATGCTTCGCACAAACCAAAGGAGTATAGCTAGCTATACAGCTAATATTCCTTAATAATTCCAAAGGAAAATCCTATCCACTTATAGAGGCTATAATTGGCTCCAAAGAAGCTCCAAAGTCATTAGACGGAAATAGCAGAGATGAGAATTGTTAGCTGAATGGGTGGTAATGCTTCCTTCTGTGTTTTCACAATAGAAGATGTGTTGTGATTGTTATCAAGTTTAAGAACACAATACAAACAAGCACTTGACCTAGATTTTAATTTGTTGGCCCTTTGCAGAGTTCGGTCAAACAATAAAAACATCAGTTTTGTTTCTTAGTTTCAGTTTGGATTGGTTATTTGCTGCAAGCCATGATGATACTTTTGATTTAGTATACAAATTGCTTTTTAATGAAAGGGCCGCCCAATGAGCTGTCTAGTATATATTTCTTTCAATTTGTATCACGAAAGCAAGGGGGTTGTTGAGTTCACATCTATTTTATTCTCTCTTTGTTGTCTGATGTTGAGCTTCCAAACATCTAAGTTCACTTTGTAGGTGTGCTGATTTAACTCCACTCCCGTAAGGTACCTTGTATTGATCTATATGAACATGATTCTAGTCGTGAATGCACATGGTCATGAGTGTAGTGTAGATATTTAAAAATGTCTTTGTTGTGTTGTTATCCTTGCTTACTTTCACTTGGATGTTGTACAGGTCTTGGGATTACTGGTGGAAGTTATGAAGAAAGGATTTCAAGGACAGATCAATCATGTCTTACCAGTGCTAAGAGAGATTTTGCAGACTGCAGTCCTTTATACCAAGAGGCCACAAGATTTTACTGATGAGGCTACTGCTCCTTCCTGGAAACAGACATATTATTCTTTGGTTCTGTTTGAGAAGATTTTACTTCACTTTCGTGGTTTGTGCCTTGAAAGGGATCTGGAGGTATGAAACAAGTACTTACAAAACACAAATGTTCTTTTGGATGATAATTTACTGTTTTCTCTGCTATTATCCTATGGTTTACTCTGGGGTCGTGCTGCAATCAGTTATAAACACAATGATTTGAGCTAAAGATCGGTGAGCAGTTTGATCTTATAAATGATACTAAACTATTGAAATATCTAAATACAATAGAATTGGTCTCATAATTAGTACCCAAGGGCCTTATTAAGCAGCTTTTGATTTTTTCCACCTATCTCCTCCACTTAGGTACCTGATAAAATTCAAGACATTCCACTAAGCACTAACTGAATAAAAGTAGTTACTAAAAACAAGGGACAAAGTCTGAGGCACGTTTTCCTTAGAACTGTTTAAGCAGTTTGCTAAAATAAAGACAGTAATTTAGAATTATGTAATGCTTGTGTTATGCCTCTTTATTTTTATGAACAGCTTTCCTATAAAGTAAAGGGTTGTATAGTATTGGCGTGTTATATCCTTATTTCTTCTGTCAACCATTAACTTTTTGTTATTGTTTTGCTCTCAACTAAAACTTCTCACTCCAAGCACATATGAAGGGTAAAAGATAGAAAAAGAAAAACAACATAAAAGATTTAGAAATTTCAAATTTCTCAAATGTTCAACCTTACATGCAGAATTAACATATATATTTTCTAAATTTAAACATTTTCTTTTGGTTTGTTATCTTGTAGAGTTATAATTTTTCTAATAAATGATGTCCTTTGTAAAATATCACTATTTGTTTTTATCTCTGTATTGGTTTATATATCTATAGCTTTTACAGAATCTTGTAGTTGTACCGACTTAAACAGTATCTTTACTCTACTCTGGTTACAAGAATTTAAATAGAGAAATTATCATTATATGTAAATATTATATATCTTAGCCAACATCTTACAAAATTACCTTTATAGGTAAACAATTAGAGATTCCCTATTCGAATTATTTTTCCACTTACATGAGTAAATAAAGTATTATGAATATTTTGACTTAGCTACATGTTAAAAAAAAGGAGAAAAAGGAAGTTTGACAGTTTTACCTCTTACGAACTGATGGATATTTTAGTCATCTACAGGAAGTCTGAATGGGTTTAGCTTTTGCACATTGTAATTAAACTATAGGAAACATTCTCTTGAAATAAGAATTGCTTGGAGTATATGAAGCTGTTAAATACCTTTTGACACTGAGTCTTTGCTTTTGATGTATTGCGTACTGAATCTAACTCATAGCTACTAATTTGAATTTACCTCGGAGTTGCTGACCTGATGCCTTTAATACATGGATATCACATGCTATGACAAAGTGTCGTCTGTGTCGCCATACATTTTCCTTTTTCTTTTCGTATTTCCTTAAATATCACATGAAGTTCAGTTATCTGCATTATCTTGAACTTTTATTGCAAAAGTGATGTTACAGCGGCTATCATAAACAATGGTTTGACTGATAATAAATAGTTTTAGTTTTGCCTGATGTCAGTATATCATATTTGAGATGAACAAGCTAGATTCTGTACTAGTATAATGAATGGTTTTTTCTAAGCCATCTGTACTAACCTGAATCTATGCAAGGACCATCTGCATCTTTGAATTGGTGGTATATAGGTTTTCAATAAAACAGCATCATTTGTAGTTCTAAAGAATATTTATAGTTGTATTTCTTCTTGTTTGATATCTCATCTTCTCTGCTTATCTTAATTAGGGATGCACTGTTTTGTTACTCCTTCACCAATGGTGCTACTGGTGCTAATTTGATATTCTAAAATACCTTTTTCTCTATTTGGCTTGTGATTCAGGACATCTGGGAAGCAGTCTGTGAGTTGTTATTGCATCCACATGTGTGGTTACGCAACATTTCAACTCGCCTTGTAGCAATGTACTTTGACAATGCGATTGAGTCCAGTGGAGGAACTTTTGAAAAGCTGGATGGAGCAAATCTTGAACAGTTGCGGACTTTTTTCATCATGAGGCCAAGTAGACTTTTTATGATTTCCGTTTCACTATGCTCTCAACTGAAGACACAACTGGGCGATGTTGATGATGCAGTCAGCTATTTGATTACATAAAATCTCGTCTTTTCAATTTATTTTATGCATTCTTTGATGGGACAAATGGAGTGTCATGATTCTGGCAAGTTCTGGGCTGCCCTTGAACAGCATGAGCAGGGCTGTTTTCTTAAGGCCTTTCAGTTACTCGATTCAGGAAAAGGAAAAGCACTGTTTTTATCTGTTATCTCTGGTGGACAAGACTGTGGCAACCAGGAACACAAAGAGGATCTTCGACGAATGCTTGTTTCCGTTCTGCTTAAAAAAATCGGGAAAATTGCCCTTCAAACAGAGTCTATACAGGTTTGTTTTGGGTCTGTTGGTGTAGCTCATTCAATGTGTTGAAATTTCTGCCTACTCAATTACCTTTTCTGAGACTTGAATCTGTACTATTCGTGCATACATTTCTTTTGTTTGCTTTCTGAAAAATCTAAATTCATGTTTCTGATTATACTGCAAATATTGCGTGCAGATGAAAATCGTCTTCAATTGCTTCCAAAAAATTGCTACAGATATCAGGGAAGAAGATGACCGACTGCATTATGCATCTCTAATTTTGCAACCTCTGTATAAAGTTTGCGAAGGATTTGCTGGGAAGGTTATCCCTGGTGAGTTTGATCCTAATTGACTAATACAGTTTGATTAAAGTTGTCCGTTTGATGTCTACAGTTTTATATTTATATATGTCAATTGTCATAGATACTGCAGAAAAATGTTTACCATTTTCAACTTTTATTTTTGTAGTATACAGGTGCTAACGAACTATATTGGCAAAAATTTAGATGGATACTCGTACATTTATATATTTTTTGTACAAATTTTATTCCTCCTATTTGGATTGACTGTAATATAGGTTGCAGTTGAGATTTTTACATTTCATATGTGCAGTAGACTCCTTCACTGTTTTAACGCAAAACTTCTAGTTGACTGTTAGGGCCATCCATATAGATGTTATCAGACTGCAATAAACTTTTCAGTGAATTCCTTTGTATTCAACTATGCAACTAATTTGTCCCTGTATTAATGGAATTAGTGCCCTTGAGAATGTGTGTTTGATGGGTTTGTTGCGTCTTTCAGATAACTTGAAGCAATTAGCGCAAGAAGTTTGTGAAACCATAAGGAAGAGCTTAGGCATCCAGAACTTTGTGCAAATATATAACCAGATCAGGAAGAATCTGAAAGCAAAGAGGGACAAAAGAAGACAAGAGGAAAAGCTCATGGCTGTTGTTAATCCAGTGCGCAATGCCAAGAGGAAGCTTAGAATCGCTGCCAAGCATCGTGTCAATAAGAAAAGGAAGATAATGACCATGAAAATGGGGAGATGGATGCATTAAAGAAGAAAGGATGTGCAACTCATTTTGCCCGGCCTGTTTCCAGACTACTAGTCTCATGCGTGCGTCTAAGGGTTCTATTTATTGCTCGGGGTTGGCTCTGTTGGTGTCACACTTTTACCTCTTGTGGGACGCACCATAAGTGCCACCAACGCTTGGTTATGAGTTTAGGCCGAAGGAACATGAGAGACACATGGAGGCAAAATTTGAACAAGCACCGGCGGGTGAGCCTCTTGTTTTTGTAGTAAAGAGTAGTAAATATACATAGATAGGGCCATTGATACAGACTTGTTAGTGGAGTAAGTAGTTGTGGTATAGAGAAAACAAGAGGGAGGAGAAAGGAAAAATAGTGTTGAGAAGCAGCTGTAATAACATTATTGTTGAGGTTTTGTAATTCCATATTTCTGGGATGTGATTTTGTTTGAAATTTTGATGAAAGTTGGTATTGAAGTTATTCAAAACAGGAGCAGCATGTAAAGTTGAAGCTTGTTAATTTTTTTTTCTTTTATTTGTGGAAAATGTGTATTGAGCTAAGCTTAGTTTGATTTTGGTGTTGTTGCAAGTAACAGTATATGTTTTAGAGTTACTCTCAATTTTATTTTTTAATGTATAAATTAGTTGTACATGAATTATCGATTATATTAGAAGTTAAGGTAGCTGAAATAATGCGAATTGAAGTAAAATTGACATCACCCAAAGCTTAAAAAGAAGATAACTACCTTTGTATTATACTTATTTTTGACTTACTTTTTTATATTCTTGCAACTCATAAAAAAGTTATATTGATGTGTTCATTTTACTCTTGGGAATGTTTGGAAACTCTACTTGCTCTACCACCAACCTTTATAGATGCCCCAACTAGGATAAAAAGGGAACATGGTGTGTTTGTTAACAACGAGGTAAAAGGAAGAGATAGAGTTTATAGGAAATGTAGGTTACGTTTGTTAAAATGAATTGTAAAATCCATACTATATATGTTAAACTTGGTGAGACAACACTAAAAGATGCCACATCACCAAGTTTAACATTTCTATCTCTCATTGAGAGACCTTTCATTTTCTATAATTTACAAAATGTAACTTTATTAGCTAATAACAATAGCTATTAGATTTAGGTATGACAATAACTAATATGTATAGGATATAGAATAGCATGTTTATATAGGAGTTACAAACTCAATGATTTTTCTACTTTTTCAATGTGGGATCTTTCATACTATTTTGCTTATTCAATTCATGATTTATACCTCTTTTCAATATGAGGCTTATAAACACCCTTACTCTCAAACACCATGCATGTTTAAGCTTAGAAAGCTATAATATGTGAATCATAAACACATAATTATATGTATGCTCAAGACAAAATGGGTTGACATTTGAATAACTATAGTTAATTAACTAGGAGAAACAAGATGAATCTTCTTCTTCTTCTTCTTCTGCAACAACTTCATTTGAGCTACCACAATATATTAAGAAGTTGCATATAGTCTTAAACCAAAAGTGTTAGTGAATTTAGAATATTGAGAATAAATGGTTTAGACTAATATAAGTAAACTTATTTACTTATAGAGGTGGCAAAAGCTTGAGTAGGGTCGGGTTCGAGTTGATGAACCCTAACCCTATCCTATAAGGTATACCTGACCCAACTCTAACTAGGATTGAAAATCTACATGATGCCCCGACACAATTCTTTTCGAGTTGGGAAATACACACCCGAATCTGCCAAAAAACGGTTGAGTTTCGGGCATCCCACAATTGGGTACATTTTGCCGCCTTTACTTAGGCAACTCATTCTAAAAAAAAAAAAAATGGTATCTTGAGTTTAGAAAAATAAAATTATTTTCTAATGTTTATGTGGTCCTACATTGAATTTTTTATAATTTTAAATAAATATACAATAACATGACGCGATACATTGTTTTATAAACCAAAAAGCAAAAAAATAATTCAAATTTCACCATATGTCTCTAATGAGATTAATAATACTTTTCGCTATAAGTTTTTATGGATGATTTTTT
>JAYMTH010000093.1:0-32762 GCA_036897465.1 Pelargonium australe
TCTCACAGATTTCCGTCACAATTTTCGACTTTTTTTGTAGTGGTTAACTCAAAATTGAGTCAACCCAACACAATCATGCTTATTTAGTTGATTAGCCTATAAATTGTTGGAAATTGATTCAACTAATATGTGGCGCGGTGCACAATTAAAAAAAATTCTTGCAACCAAAATATTTGATGAACTCCAGAAAATATATAATCAAACTAAATGTAACTACAAATAACAATGATGTGATGTGTGGTTCAATGAGACACCGTACAACACATATTGCCCATATCGAATATGCTTCCTTCCATCTGGGATATTTCATGTACTTTGCATTATTGTTGAATGGAGATGATGATTGTTCTAATGCTCAGACAAAAAGCTTAGTGCTTGTTTGGTGAATTTGTAAATGTTTTGGAAGTGTTCGTAGAAGTTAAAAATGGAGTAGACCAAACAATAATGAAGAAGCCTTGTTATTGAAAATTCTTCTCTCAAAGACAGAGATATGTAGCTGATAGAAAATACATGGCAACTTACATAACATTTGGACAGCTATCAACTTAAAATGTAGATGATACCTTAATCCACATTTATCATTACAACAATGTAAATAAAGTACACCGAAATCTGAACTATTTTGGAATATTATCAGTATCACGGACAATCCTCTGCGAGGGAAGCACGAATGCAGCCACTGGAGTATGATCGAATCCACCACCTTCGTCAATAATCAGCCTAAAGCCGTCAATGACAAGTTTGCCGTGGTGTCCGCTTACCACAATGGTTGGCTTTTCAGTTAGCTCCTACACAATATCAACACCAAGACCTCAGTTACATGCCATTCTGCAATTTCTATCTCACTAATATGGTGTAAAAAATTGACACGAGATATATGGGAGGGAGTGAGGCATCGTTACCTTTGGAATATCCCAGACATTCTTTCTCCCACTGAGAGTCGGTATCTTAGGCACTTTGGTATCTTTCACTCTCAAATCTTCTACTTGCTCTTTAACACTTCTCGTATTCTCTAAACCAGCATGGACAGCTATCAACTTACAATGCTTAATTCCTTCTTCAGTCTCTATACAGACGTCATCCTGTAACAAATGTACATCAAGAAGACCTAGGGAACTTAGGATTTGTTCCTTTTCGACTTACACCAGATCACAATCTAAGGATCTTTGCTTTAGGATTGAGAAACTAAGAAATAATGTGACCGACAACTGACCTCTTCATGGACCCAAACCATGACATGAGCAAGAAACTTTTTGTGCTCATCAGGAACTGCCTTGACCAAATCTGTACAAAACAATTGCCTTTGTATGGTTACTTTCATGTAAATGGCTAAATTAAGATCAAATCAAACTGCGACTAACAATCTCCATATATTTAAAAGAAACCTAGCAGTAAATCTTAAAAACAACAACAAAAACCAAGCTATTTCTCAAATAATGTTGGTGGTCTCGCTACATGAATCCTTTAGAAAAACTCTTAAGATCCTTTGCTCGTATTCTCTTTTGCCACTCCATCTTGTCTAATGCTATCTCCTAAGCAATGAATCTTAATGAAAAGTTAAATAGGATAGATACCAATGGAACTCAAGAATCAAGTCCCACCCAAATAACTACGGTAGGATTGGGAATCAAGAACTAAATAGAAATGAGATTCTCATTGTTCAAGTGTTCAACGTTTGGACTTTGGAATATGAATTTTTTGGTCAAAAACGGGAAGCTAATTATCCAAATGCAACGTAAACATCATATTAATGAATCTCAGAACTTACTGAATGAGCATATAGCAAAATAACTACGTAATCAGTAAAAAATCTGAACGAAAAGTTCAATAGGATAAATACCAATGAAGCTCAATAATCAAGTGCCACCAAAACCGAAATGAGAATGGGATTCTCATTGTTCATCGTACTAGTGAGTCTCAGAACTTACCGAAAGAGCATATAGCTCAAAATTACTACGAAACCCAAGCTAATCAATCACATATCCTATCATGAAACAAACCCTTAATTATACTAATCCACCCACAAAACCATTTTCAGTTGATAATCAAATAGCACGTGTAATAACCAGAACAATCAAACAAGAGCACCAAAACCAAATCCATCAAATATATGAAAACGTACAAACACAAGTACGAATCAGGATTCATACCAGCAGATCCATGAGGAATCCCATAAGACTCAAACGTCGGTGCAGCATCATAAATCGAGCCCTTATACTCAGTCCCCTTCATTTCATTGAACTTGGTCTTAATTTTCCCAGACCACCTCCGACCTTGCAAGTGCATTTTCTCGTACCCTTCACCCTTAAACCACCCCTCTCTTTCTTCATTGGCCTCGTACTCCTTCCACGCCTCCGAGAAATCCGAACCGTCTTTCGGCGGCGGCACGAGGCGGAGGAAGGCGGCGAAGGCGAAATCATGGTTTCCGGCGAGAAACACGTGTTTCTGATGCGGGTATTTCGAGGGCAAGCTGATCAAGAAATCGATGACTTTGCGGGTCTCCGGGCCGCGATCGCAGTAATCGCCCAAGAAAATGATGAGAGCCGATTGGAAATCTGACGGGTCGATGGCGGATTCGAGATTGGACCACAGGTTTAGGAGCTTCGTGTAGTGGCCATGGATGTCGCCAATGCAACAGACCACTCTGGGTTTTGGCTCTGTCATTGTGGAAGTTTATGTGGAGAAGACGATGAATTCGGCTTTTTTTGGGCCTAATATAGTACGTGTGGTCCCAGATGGTGTGGGCCTTGGTGATGCCTTAAGATGCAAGCTAAACCACATGTTCCGATCCTACGGCTGATATTAACTGCGTAAGTAAATAGTATACTTGCTTTGTTTTGTTTGGTTAATTTACCGCTGCCTGAGACATTTTGTAATCTTGTCGTGTTTGTGTCGGACTTGGACCTCTAAAACGGGCACACATAATAAGCTAGTTGTGTCCACACACAACTAACGTGATGAGTCTTGTCGTGTGAAATGTGTTGGTTATATCATGCAGAATGTTGTGACGTGTGTCGGGTTGGACAATGCACATATTGCACCATTTTAATATCATATTCATATTCCAAACTCATATGGTCACAAATATTACAAGCAAATCCCAAACTCAAATGGTTACAAATATTACAAGCAATGTGTACAGTCTATGAAGTGGAGCTGTAGAGTAATAGCTGCTCATGCTCTTTATGAAAACCAGATGATAACTAAAGACTAACCTGTGGCATTTATGCTCATCTTCTTTGGAAGTTAAGGAATTTGATGGCATATGCAAAGACAAAGAAGAAGAGAACCACCCAACCAATATGAGCCACAGCAACAACAGCAAGGAAATCATAATCAAAACTTTAAGAAATGGCTTTAGAGGCACAATGCCAACTCCGGGCACCTCGAGGTTCACGTCTCTGTCACCGACTTGAGAGGTCACGAGTCCATAGATTGTCCAAGCCACAGGGGAAGCCCAGTAGTACCACCTCCACCATACTGGGATTTGCTGTCATAAAATGTGAGCAAATGTGAGCTTTTTCCATGGAAGGAGACTAATGTTAGTGTAACTGGAAGAGATCACATACCGGCCTGGGAAGGAGGAAACCCGAGAACAAGTTCCAGAAACTTAGGAAGAAGGACATGACCAGGGAAGCAATTTGGTGGTCCGGAGTCAATGCAACAACCATCATCCCATACAGCGAGAAGTAGACAAAGGACATGGAAATGTAGAAGTAGAACCATAAGAATTTTACGACAGTCCACTCAAAGCCAATCATGGAGTAAAGGAGAACTGTGTAAATCAATGTTTGTAGTATGACATAGACTGCCTCTATAGCCACCTGCACAATTAAGTCATTTTTCCCCACCATTCAATTTCACTAAAGTAGAACATAGAATTTCATGGAGGGTTGGATTGTTGAATTGTACTTTCTTACCTGAGCAAATGCATACGGCAGTTCAGAATACATTCCAGCTGCTCTTTCCCGATAAAAAAACAGTTCTCTCAATAGCAACTACAGCTTGAACTCCAGTAGAATTGGTTGCTCCAAAGAAAAAAACAGCAATATACATAGCGCCCAGAAGGTTCATTACATCCTGTTGTTTGGTTCTGTTAAAGACATAGTTTGACTGAAAGTTATGAGTATCTATTTCTCGACCAGGATGAATCTTTTGCTTCAAGCCAATATACCATTTACCATAATTTCAGATTACGCTTTCTTATTTTAGCAGGAGTCAGGAGAAGAAAAAAAAAGATATCTAACAAGTAGATGACTGGATGCATAAATAGAAAAAGAAAAGATCAGAGCAGAGAAAAAAAAACATACATCTTCTGTCCCTTGTCCCAGAAGATCAGACCAATTAAAATTCCAAAGGCAATGGTCAGGAAGAACCGGGTGACATTGTACTGGGAATTCCTCCAGTAAGACCAGTGCTGTTTCCAGAAACAAGCCTTCCACTGATTAAGGGATGATTGGGAGTATTTTGCTGGGAAATAGAGATCTTTGGAGCCAGCTGTTGGTGTTCCGAGCTCTACAATAAGAACTTGCATCCTCCTAGAAGTACGTCATATGAAAATTTTAGAACTTTCAAGCTGATGTAGAGGTTTTCCGAAGTACAATTGTACAATTAGTGACATACAACATGTTGACAAGATTAATTTCAAACAATAATTTAAGCGTGATTGAACCTATGAAACACATTTATAATTTAAGCGTGATTGGGCTCATCATATTTATAAACGTGTAGTGTTCTTATTGAACCTATGAAACACACAACATGTTGACAAGATTAATGTTCAAACAATAATTTAATATAATTAAATAATAAATAATAGCCAAGTTTAATCTCTTATCTTAGCACATATTAAACCTCTAACACGGAATGCCTACACAAATTGTCAGCTCTAAGAATAACTACCAATGTCACAACATTGTGAAAACTTACTGATAAAGGGAAGAGTTGGCATAAATTTCTGCAAAATCAACCTCTAGTCGATCCTCAACTGAAGGGGCAGTGACATCAAGCATCCATGTTGCAGGATTGTAACCATCCCTGATTTTAGGAACCCCTGGGACAGCCTGTGATACACCATAGATTATAGGTAATTTCTACTTGTTATTCAGATAGCCTTAAATTCTCAGGAAAATATTTTGGATATTGATAAACTCTCTAATTTGATTGATCCATGAAAAATAACATAAATACTTGCCTCAAAATACTCAACGAGTTTGTTAGACTGATGACCAAGAGGTCCAGCAAAAATCACTTGGCCTCCACTTTTCATCAAGAGAAGCTACAACAATCAAAGACATCAAGTTGAAATAAGTGAGAGTAGAACCCGCAGATCCATAGAAAAATGAAGATACATAACATTCAAACAAATATCCATTGAAATTTCAACCCATACCTCATCAAAAGCTTCAAAAATATCTATACTTGGCTGATGGATTGTGCACACAACAGTTCTTCCTGTGTCCACCGTATTTCTCACCGTACGCATAACAATGGCAGCGGCTCTAGCATCGAGTCCGGATGTTGGTTCGTCCATGAAGATGATGGAGGGGTTAGCAACCAACTATACAGCTATGGTAAGTCTCTTCCTTTGTTCCATTGAAAGACCATCTACTCCTGGAAGGCCAACTAGAGCATCTCTCAGTGGTTTAAGCTCAACCAAATTCATAACTTCATCAACAAACCTCTGCAGCATACAAGGAACTTTGTAAATCAGTAGCAAAAAAAAAAAAGATAATTTAAACAACTCCAGTAGCTGATAATAAGGGAAAAAGATTATGAAGGCTTGGATTAGGATAATTCTAGACGAATATGGAAAACAAAATACCTTTTGTGTTTCAGTCTTTATGCCTGAAGAAAGACGGAGCCAGGCTGAGTAGACGAGAGATTCATAAACAGTAACATATGGTGAATGAATGTCATTCTGTTCACAATAACCACTAATACAAGCAAATGTTGCTTGGTTCTTTGGATAACCAGAGATGGTTATGGATCCTTCAGTATATCCTGCAGTCTTTCTTCCTGCTAAAACATCCATCAAGGTGGTTTTCCCAGCACCACTAACACCAACTAAAGCTGTCAATATCCCTGGCCTGAAAGCACCACTGACATCTCGTAGAAGTTGAAGTCGATCTTCATCAACTCCTTGAGTCTTCATTTCCTGGTATGAAAGAAAAATATGTTACTTCAGTATTTGGTTGAAGAAAAAGAAAACAAATCTTTTGGCATGATCGCACATTGACACCTGATATCAAAGCTGTTAGAAAAAGTTAATGTTAGGCTTTCTACTATCAACTTAAACTTTTGGATTGGAGTAAGGTTCAACATGGTACTAGAGCTAGTTTGGTCTGGGTCGAGTAACCCGTTTGTGTTGCTCCTGGCTAATTCAGAGTCCATGTGTAGGGCACAATGTATTGTTTAGCATAAATGAGAGGGGGAGTGTTTAAGTAACCCACATTAAAAGAATGTGAATTTTGAGACCACTTGATATACCAGTAGGTACTGACCTCCACTTAATAGTTTAAACTTTTAGTTGGTTTGGTCATTTACATGGAATCAGAGCCTACTAGACCTAAAGGGGCACAAGTACAATACCTGCCACCACCCTGATTAATATAATGTTATTGAGTGTTATGTGCAATGCAAAGGGATTCCGGGATTGCTTGAGAGTAAAGTTTAAGAAAATCCATATAGCTGTTTTGTAAGATGATGTTCTCACATGACTTTCAACTATCAACTTAATCTTTTGGTTTGAAGTAAAGTTCCGCAAATGTTATATAGCGTTTTTTTGTAAGATGATGTTCTCATATGGCGTTGACAGGAGATGATGTCACTTGAATATAACTCTTTCATTAAGTGTTTAGAAATGAGTGACTTACAGCAGGCATATCTACATAGTAGCTCACATGGTTGAATGCTAGTGAATGGGGTTGGAAGGGCAAGACCATTCCTCTTCTTTGTACACAACCTGCAGCATAAGTAATTTCAAAAAAGTTTCTTCTCATGATATATTTATACCGGAGAGATCAGACATCAAACATTTACAAGAGACGTAATTAGAAGAATGAACGCAGAAATAGAAAAGGGAAATACAAAGCTTGAACCTTCTTTTCTGTTTTCTCTAACAGATTTTTTCTTGAACCCGTCTCCATCCTCCAAGGGGACAGCTTTTGCACCTCCAAAGGCTGAAATTGATTTTAAATATGAAAAAGGTTGAAACTTTTGATCTCATGTGAAAAGAACTGACTAGAAATTAAACAAGTAAACTTACGGTTCAAGATACTCAATGCACCAATAAACAAGAGGTTGAAGAGAATTGAAAACAGAAGTAATGCACCAACACAAATCCAAAACCAGTATTCATCAACGAAAAAGCTTCTAGACTTGAGGAGGGCTTTCCCAACTGTTGTTGCATTGATGGAAGGGTCTGTGTTGGGCTGCATTAGATTAGATGAATATATAAGATCCTGATGACCACCTGATGCCAGATGCCTCAGAAGAGATTATACATCGGTCAATTCAGGAACAAATTAGCATACAAAGATGATCAAACTAGTTAGAAGTTTACCGAACTCCATCTTTCATCAAGGAATTCGTTCGTCACTATGGCATTTTGTCCGTACATCATAGGAGAAGCATAATAGCCCCAAATCATCCATTGCTGAATGTCATCTACAACCGCAAGACTCAGGATGCTTACTACTTTATCTTGTAATTGGCACATAAATCATAAGTTCTTTTTTAATAACAAACGGTGATATCATTTAAGGTGGCGGCTGAATTAGAAATTTGATGGGAATGAATATGAATTCCATTGTCATTCCCATTTCCATTTTCATTTTGTGGGTAATGTTGTATCGTTTAAATAAAGTGTGGGAATAGGAAGCATACTCATTCCAACTGTTCTTGTTTGGTTTACAAAAATAGAAAAATAATAAATAATAAATGGTTAGAAAAGAAATTGATCAAATTATTCACTCATACAAAATATTTAAATAATTATGCAAAAAATGTTAGTTGTCATTTAAGATTGAGGAATGTTACCGAAAAAAATATAAACTAAAAATATTGATATTCGGTTTTAAAATATTAAGATTTTCTCATAAGTTTGCAAATATTTTTTTAAGGGAATAAGCTATTTTCATAAACAAGAGAATGAGAATGACAATGAGAATGGAGAAGAGGGAATCGGGAATCCTAATCCAAATACCATCAATGAGAATTTCCATTTTCAAACCCATTCTCAAACTGAAAATCTCAATCCAAACGCTACCTATAGGCATCACACCTCAAGAATGATAAGATGAACTGCTTACCTTTGTCAATAATGAATCCACCAAACACAAAAGCCAATAGCAAGATAACAGCACCTATTGTGTGTGCAACACCCGGTGTTCTTCCAACTGCAGCAACAAACCGAAAGAGGGACAGAGCCATCTGATGAATACCAAAGAATGCCAAGAACTGCCGAAAAAACCTGAAGAAATGAAGGACAATTCAGAATCTAGTAATAACTAAAAGTGTAGTGAAACCATGGCCCTAGAAATTTTATACTTTGACAATTGAATATCCAAACACCTTTTACCTGCTGGCGGAAGGAGCAAAACCAATTGTGTAATATGTAAGAATGACCCATATCCCTGATTCCAAGAATGATACAGGTATCCTAAGGATACAAATGGGTAAGCTAAAAGCCCATGCAGGATAGAACAACAAATCTCTTTGCTTGAAGAAGACAGGAAGCCTGAAAACAGTCATTGCAAGTTCTGCAACGCCATTAAACATCGTATTGATTAGACTAAAAAATAGAGCTCCAAAAAACTTTTCTCCATCAGTTATAGTTCCCACAGGCATTTCAGTCCTCAAGAATACAGTCATGGCTATCAATGACATGAGTGTTATCTGGATAGTCTTGAATAAATACAAAAATGAATTGCGCCTCATAAGCAGCCATTCCCTTGCAAAGCATGCCTTGAACAGTTCCCAACTTGATATACCATACTTCTGCGTCACCAATGCGGCTGGATGGGTTCTGGACCTATCATAAGGAATCCTAAGATCTGATGCAAGTTGCTGGCCAATGTGGAAAGAATTGAAGCCCTGAACAAAGTTAGAAACTGAAGTATATCTGTAAGGTTCATTCTTCCGGAACCAATATTGCTCTTGGTCATTTTCAGATGTTACTTCTTGCAGAAAGTCAGCAACTCCCTTCCTGTCTGGGCATTTGAAACCCATGTATTCAAAGAACTCAAGGATGTTCTCACGAGGACCGTGGTAAACAACCTGACCCTCCGAAAGAAGGATAATGTCATCAAAGAGATCAAATGTCTCAGGTGCAGGCTGTAGAAGTGATATAACCATGGTCACATCCATAATGTGAACCATCTGCCTCATAAATTTGACTATCTGAAAAGTGGTAGAGGTATCCAACCCTGTAGAAATTTCATCCATAAAAAGCACTTTGGCTGGTCCAACCAATACTTCTCCTGCAACCAGTTAAAACAAAAGCATTATAGTGGTAATTAATAAACAATAATAATTCTTTCAAATAAATAAATGAACACAAATGATAACGCAAGGACAACAAATACAATAGAAGAATAACATTCCTTAAGATAACGCCAAACATCACAATTGAAATATTCCTAAAACATACCAGTTGTCACACGCTTCTTCTCTCCACCAGAAATACCCCTTCTCATTTCATCACCAACCATAATATCCGAACATTTATCCAATCCAAGTATCTGTAAATTAAGATTATTAAGAAGTCAGGTCTGTACAGTTAGCAAGCTAATTAAAATAGTACCACATACCATCTTGAAATGAGAACCACAGACCTTGAGCACATAGTCAGTAACCAGGCTAGTTTCTTGGCCTGCCATTGCTGTGGCTTTCATGAATGCATCAATCTCTGGATCTGGCTTGATTCCTGATTCTTTTTCTCTTCGTAAGAGTTCTACCACCATCTCATATCTTGTTCCAACACCTAAACATCGTCCAGAAAAATCTAATGTCTCTCTAACTGTCATCTCTCCATGATGAAGATCATGTTGACCAATATAAGCACAGGTTTTTTTAGGAACAAATTCATTCAGTTCATGACCACAGTAGGTGACTTTCCCACTAACCTGTTTACAACTCCAAGCTGTTAATTATTAATAGGTTGTATAGTATTACCTTATAAATCTAGAATAAGAACAAAATTGGAAACAAACCCTTAAATCCCTGTCAAGTTTATCTGAAAGTGCCAGTAACATTGTTGTTTTCCCTGATCCTGGAGGACCGAGAAGCAAGGTCATCCTGAAAATTAATAATGTTTAGTTCGAAGACGATAAAGAGAATAAGTAATCTATCTACAACATCATCTATTAATAAGAACACAGAATACCAACTACAGGGTGTTATATCAATTTGACAAAATACAATGCAAGGAAGAACAGTTAAATTATTTACTTATTCATAGTAAGAAGATTACATCAGATAGAAAATAAGTAACAGAACAAAATATTTAAAATTTGATGAATTTTACCTTGATGGTTTGACAATTCCCCTAACATCTTGAAGTATCTTGATTTTACTCTTCTTGGATGGGGCAAATCGAATAAATCCAAGCAAACTCTATTATTATAATGATCACATGGAAAGGAATGATCAGTAAAATTAGTGCTTAATCTCATTTTAATCAAGAAGTTATTTCTGTTGACTCAATGCTCTAACAACATAATATAATAATTCAGTGCAGTGCTTGCAAAAACCTAATTACTTCCATATTTATACATAGAACCCATGCCAGAAATAGAAACAGATATATACCTCAATTGAGTTCAAAGTAACATAGAGCAGAGTAGGAAGTGCTCTACTCCCAACATAGACGTCCCCTTCAATCACTAAATTCTCATATCTTACTTCAATTTTTGGAATCTCAATCCCCACCCTGCCACCGAACAAAAATCAGATTCAGAAACAGTTAATTTTCAATTTAATTTTTCTAAATAGACTCAAAATTGGAATTACTAAGAGTTAAAGTAAATACCGATCAGTACGGTCACGGAGTCTCCTTAGAAACTCTTCATTATCTTCTTCAACCACCTTCAGTATACTCTCCATCAACTGCTTCTTGTCTTGCCTACCAAGATCAGTCACATCAACCACGCTGCGAACAACCTTTCTGTCATCGAGAACCTGACTCAACATTGCCTTCCTCAGCCGGTCATATGTTGGCAGCCGCTTGATGGCGGCCCAATGGAGCTCCTCCTCGTCATCCTGCCGGCTGCTTCTTCTGTTTAACGTGTCCAGCGGTGGAGCCCATACCTCCTGAAAACTCACCGATGTCCAGCTCCGACTGCTCCGACTTGATCTGGTCAGATCATCTCCAGCCATAACTGCTGACATTGAGAGCAATACAGCGAATGTACACTAGATTTTCAGCCACACTAGAACAGAAAGTGACAAAACATGGATATTGAAATGAACAAAGTGAAATGTGGGAGATTTTTGGTAATGGAGGAGATGGTATATTATAGCTAGGGGATGAGAAAATAAATAGAGGCCCACAGAGAGAAACAAATTATTTATCTTGCGTGGATGGTTATGATATTTGAAATTTTAGAAATTTTATAGATTAATATTATGACAGGGATCTTTGTATTTGATATCATGTTTGCCCATGCCTTTATAAAAGTTCATTTCATCATAACTCATCAGATGATTAAGACAGAATTCAATATAGATTTGCATTTTTTCCGAGTTGGGTAATTATTATTGTTGCTGTTTTTGTTAAGGAAAAATAATCTCAACCAATGAGTTATTGACTAAGATTCAATCAGCCAATTAAATCACAACACCTCGTTAAATTTCACCCGTAACCATCCCAAAGGAGCTAGATCTACTATTATGTTCAGTACACATCCATGTCAGTATGTCACTAGCAAGATATTCTGTTGTTAATCACATACTGCCTTGACCAAATTTGTATACAGCAATTGCATGTCTAAGGTTTTGTTCCACGTGAACAGCTAAAAAACATAGCAAATTAAACTCCCGACATAACCACCACAAAAATATAGTCTAGACCTAGAGAGCTATATCTTAATGAAAAATTAAATTGGACACCAGCCAAGTCGAGAATCAAGTGTCACTCAAATAACTCTAAAATGAAGAGCATAATAGAAATCACCATTTAACCAAACACATGTAGCTACTTCCAAATTCATCAAACTCTAAAATGAAAATGAAGTATTGAAATCCATACTAATCAAACACAAAACAAGATATGGACAGCCCTTAAAACTTAATCATACTAATAAACCCCCCAAAACCCACTCACCAATGGTAATCAAATAACAAAGAACCAGAACAATCAAACAAGAAAACCAAAACCCATTCCATTAAAATATCTGAAAACATCCAAACACAACACAAAAACCGCGCATAGATCAACAAAAAAAAAAAAAAAAACTCCAGTTACATCAATCAAGCACTAGAACATATCAGGATTCATACCAAAACGAGCCCTTTATACTCAGTCCCCTTCGTTTCATTATACTGGACTTCGTCTTAATTTTCCCTGGCCACCTCTCTCTCTTTTCATCGGCCTCGTACGACTTCCACGCCACTGAGAAATCCGAACCGTCCCTTGGCGGCGGCGAATTCAGGGTTTCCGGCGAGAAGAACATGTTTCTGATGAGGGTATTTTGGGGGCAAGCTGATCAAGAAATCGATGAGCTTGCGCGTCTCCGGACCTTGATCACAGTAACGAGGGCCGATTGGAAATCTGGTGAGTCTACGAGAGATTCGAGATTGGACCATCGATCCAACAGACATTGCAGATTAGCACAGTGCACTGAGCCACAGGCCAAACTGTTCAAATAAATAAATAAGAGAGGAAAAAACCCGCTAAAATAAAAAGAAAGGGAAGTCAATTACCGTTAAAAATCGTATAGTAACGTCCTTATTCCTTATTCATATATAAATAACTTCTTTAACCCGCGTGAGTGGAAAGAGCTCATGAGTTCGATCCCCACTCAACACATCTGTGAGGGAGATGTGAGAAATCCTTAACCCTGTGACCAAGTCTCGAATGAGGATTAATATGAGTATGATAAAATGGCTTAAAGGTGTCCATCGCGAAAGTGCGAGCCTGCTCAGGAACCTCATGATTTAAAAAAAATAATAATAATAACTTCTTTAAAAAAATTACGACACTCATTTTGGAATATAGATTAAAAAAAAATTATGACAATGATTTTGAAACGGATTGAGTAGCCTAAAATTTTTTCTAATGTTGAAACTAACAAGTGCTTTTTTCGTCTTTTCAACACTGAAAAATATAAAATAATGAATTATGACGAACCACCAAAAATAAAAAAGAAGCGCATATTGAATAACTGAATGAATAAGTCGAGTCAAATACAAATGCAAAAAGATTTTCTTCCCATAATGATTCAAATGCCCCAACTTTACAAGTAAATTAAAATCCATATTGAACATATGTTGAGTGTTTCTACTCTTATTATTTATCAGAAACGATTGGTGCATGTATATCACATGTTGATGACGTGTTCAAACTATGACCCTGCATTGAAAGATGATGAGGTGGACTTTGGGTTGGCTTGGAGAGAGAAAAAATAAGATGAGTTGTCTTCCGTAGCTAAAAATGCGCCACGTCAATCTACATGTAATTTACATATAGATTCACTACATGCAAGGGTCCTATTCAATATCATCGGAGCAATTGGCATAAGGTGTTTGCTCTTCCAGATGTCTCAAGTTCGAGTCTTGACTAGTACACTTGCTTATAAAAAATAAAAAAAAAATAAAAAATTAATGCATGTATATTACATGTTAATGACGTGACCAAACTATAACCTCACATTGAAGATTTACGGTTGTAGTTGTGAAAATGAGATCCGACGAAGATTTGTAAGATACACTGATTTGACAAAAACGTGGTACATAAAGACGAGTGAGCTCATAAGATGTTAACTTGGTAGACAATGATGTGAAACTTGAAAATTTGAGGTCTACTAGGAGCTTTAAATGGGAAGATTATAGGGACAGAGTCTTGAAAAAGATAAGGTTAGGGAACTATTTATGTGACATTACAGTGTCACACCATTTCTATGAGCAATAGGTTGTTTTTAGTCAATTTTGAAAATTTTGTCCTATAACTTTACAAAATGAAATATCAAACCTTTTGATCATAAAATTATCATAACTAATCTTTAAATAAAAAAAAATTACTCATCCTACACCAAAACGAAAATGGCTCTTTTGGTTTTCATTAGTGGTGTTTTTGGAAGACAACAATAACAGGTCCTACACCTAAACTAAATAATATCGGTTAATCTTGATTTCAACTAAGTTTAATCTAATAAAAGAATAATTCAAATGTTGACGGTCTTCACATTCTTTCTATATATGATACGTTAGCAATATAGAATGTGATACCTTACAAAACTTGAAAGTTGAAGTAAAACTAGAAAAACTAAGAATACCGAATAGACATATACAATGGATAAACAATGAAGAACATCTAAACACTGTTTTTGCTCTCAAGCCTATATGTGCATTGGATTATGGATAGGGCTGTACAATAATGGCTGCTCTTTTCCAAAAAAACCAGATCAGAATGTAATAAAACTGATAAATGAAATAGATTATTCCCTATAGTTTTAAGACTAAATATTATGCTCATCTCCTTTGGAAGTTGAAGAATTTGATGGCATATGCAAAGACAGAAGAAAAACACCACCCAACCAATATGAGCCACAGCAACAACAGCAAGGAAATCATAATCAAAACCAAAACCCTCTTTAAGAAATGTCTTTAGAGGCACAATGCCAACTCCGGGCACCTCGAGGTTCACGTCTCTGTCACTGACGTGAGAGGTCACGAGTCCATAGATTGTCCAAGCCACAGGGGAAGCCCAGTAGTACCACCTCCACCATACTGGGGTTTGCTGTGATAAAATGTGAGCAAATGTGAGCTTTTCTCATGGAAGGAAAGTGATGTTAGTGTAACTGGAAGATCACATACCGGCCACTGCACGCAATCATAGTTCAGACTTCAGACAATGCTAAACTCTTTCCTTCACCACCGTTCTTAAAAGATTCTTGCTGTTCCATACAAGCACTAATGTCTCCTTGTGAACTGGTCTTCTGCGATCCTCTTGGAATTGGAGAATCGAAGCACACCTTTGAGACTTGCATCTTGCTATCTTCACATTACTCAAGGAGTACCTGTCAGCAAACTGAGATAGATTTAGGTCAGCATACGACTCGGAAACAGCACAAAGGCCAGAAGCAAATTTTGAAGACGTCCCTTTAATACCACAATTGAGTAACTTACATTTGGAATATCAAAGTCACCTTCACTGGCATCGCATAAATCTAAGGATACTTTCCGAAGCATTGGCAACTGTAGTCGTCATGAAAGGCATAGTCATTCATGTTAGATGCTAAAATTGGCTTACTGCACAAAAAGAAACTGATCTAAAAAGGTGGAGATGTTGAACTTATGAGATCACCTTTGAAGCAGCATCAAGAATGGAGTTTCTCTCTATACCAGGACCCTATAGAACATTTATGCAGTAGAAACTTGCAGTCAGGCCGTCAATAGATATGGAAAGTTCAAAGATAAGCAAAAATTATCCATTTTCAAGTAACACAGCAAACATTCACCTCAGACGACACCATAATATTGGGGACAAATGTACCAAATCTACAAATAATATATACATCACTTTGGATAAATGATCCCATATTGATTTCGTTCTGGAATCTGTCTTATACAGCCTTGTTATGTCTGAGCATCAAGTTATAACTATATGTCTACCACTAAGCATTAAGATCAAAATTACTACTACCAGTTAATCTTAATTTCTTCCAAAGCACTGCTAAGAGCATGAAGAGAAACAAAAACAAATCACATACCCCCAACATACTGCTCTGCCATAGTGGTTTCATAAGCCAATTTCAACTTAATTGAATGATTGTCGCCATACTTTACAAGAACCCACTCGGGGAACTGTTATGGGTGTCACTAGAATTTTAGGGTAATGGAAGCAAGGATTCTTAAGCAAGCAAATAAATATGCTATAATTGGGAGATTGTGTGTGTGGTCCAGATATGCAGGCAGGGTGCAAAAAGAAAGGCGGTAATTAGAGGCTTACGTTATGGCGCAGAAAGAGATCTTCAAGAGCTTTGCAGTTGAAAAGAGAAGAAATTCCTTCTTCAGTTACTTTTCCACACTCCTAAACAACAAAACTGCAAAAGTTGGAAATATATACAAGCAACTATAAACTGCACAACTTAATTTATCTGATCATGCATGCAAAAAGATAAAATATCAAAGGAGCTTGCATCTTGGATCACTTTCTTTTCTTTTTTTTCTTATAATTTCGTTTTCGAGAGTCCAGTGTATAATGCTCAATGTCTTTGTCAATACTCCATACAAGAGATCTTGTTTTACAGAGAACTAAAATGATTTACTGGAGCATTTGATTCATCCTACATCTTTTTCGGATGAAGTAAGCAACAAAATTGACGGGGTTTAGGAGAAAACTGATGACCTCATACCTCTAGATGTAGAGAAATCAATCCAGGCCATCCATGTGAGATAATATTTTGGGTATCTAAAAAGAAGAAGAAATAACAAGTCAAAAAACGCACTAACTACTACTATAACACATAAAAGGTGCATGGGTACCAAGCAAAGACAACATCCACAGATTATATGAAATGAGAACAGTAGTATGTAGAATACTTGTTAACCTGAATTTAGAAGTTTGCATCCTATCAGCGAAAGCTCAACCAAATTTGAACAGTTCTGTGTCAGCAAAACCAAATTGTCATTGGTCATCCAAGGGGTTAACCTTTCGAGCCTTAATTTCCTCAAATTTGGCAAGGTGAACTGGAAGCTGGACACAGATATATCACCAAGGCAATAACAAAGAGCCAACTCCTGCAAGTGCCTTAAGGACTCCATAATGTTTCTCAGAATAGTATCCGACATTACCTGTAAAAATAAAAATAAAAAATAAAAAAAGAATCCATAAAGGTAATTTTGAAGCAAATGTGATCTAAATAACCCTATATGACAATTTTAAACCCAGAAAGCATTTTATATACTGATAAGCAAGAGATGTTATATCCAATCAGTCTAAGGAAATATAATATGCACAATGGTTTCATCAGATAGCAAGCTACTCTCTTTCTAATCAGTTGAAAATTATTATGAGAAACACAGGTGCCAAACCAAATGCGATTATAATCCTCACACAACCGCATTGCCAAAGTAGTTATCCTAATCAGGGGAGAAAACAGATACTTTTTGTGGGTAAATAATTCTTTGAGATACAAAGGGAAATTCATAAATAAGCAATACCTGAAAATGAAGAATTACTGACTCAAGCATTGGACAATTTGTGGGTAGTAGATTCAGGGCCTCTTCACCTAATGATCCACCTAAACCCACAGTTATTGCCCTGAGTGATGTAATTGCAGGTTTCAGAGCTTCCAGAGTGATGCAAGAAAATCCCCAACCAATTGCAAATTCTTCCAGCATGCATGCCTTCCCTAACTCAAAATACAGTTCTTTACAAAATGATGAATGAGGAGAAAACTCTCCCTCTTTAGTGCTGCATTCCTTTAGAAACAAGTTCTTACAACCCTTTGCTTTCAAGCACTTCAAACCTGGATTTCCGTTGACGACATGAGCTAAAGCGGCTCCAGAGACCTGAAATGTCAGACCAGAACACCCCTGTATTAAATAATAGAGCATCTCTATAGAGAACCATATAGCTGAATTGGTCACCATGACAAGAACACGTGCATTATTAGTCATGTATTTGTTGGTTATATTCTTTTTTTTTTTTTTTTGGAAGTATGACATGTCCTGAATATTCTGAGAATTTTCAGAAATGAATTAATGGTCTGAACATTTCTAAAATAAAAAATTTCCTTGAGAAATCTCAAAGAGAAATACAGTATATAAAATCCTGTTTTTATTGAGGGGGTAGGTAGGTTAAAAACCATAAGATGCCTATTTGAGACAAACTAAGCTTCAAACTTAGTCCCTCAAATACTTATGACTTACAAGGAAGCATTTTATACTTTGTGCTTTGAGTGATTAGAGGGCACCAAGTTCCATAAAGTAAAAAAACCAACCATGGTATTAGAAACATCAAGCATCTCCAAGGAAGAGCCTGGAAAACCATAAAGAGCACGGTCAGAAAGATGAGTGTCCATCAAGCAAAGACTCCTCAAACTCTGTGCTTGAGACAAAAATCCCAACAGAGACATTTCATCAACACCTGCAACAGAAAGTTGAAAAATTAGATATACATTAGCATCTAGGACATTTTGGAATCATGCACTGAAAACAATTTCCACAAAACATAAGCATAAAAAACAGTTTGGATGCTCAATCTGAATTTACTGGTATCAGAAACCATTTCAACACTGTTACAAACTCTCATTTCAAGTACACGGACTAAAAATTCAAAGGCCAAATAGTACAACAATTCACACTGCTCATTAAGTTATGAATCAATTGAGCAGTGGTGCAACAAAGATCAAGCCCTTGACTGACACAAAGTGTCTTTGAAGATTTCAGGACCACAAAGAGAGCCCTCACACCCCACTTTCTCAATTGTAGGAATGAGAAAAATAATTAAGGATATTATGTAAAACTTAGAATTTTCATCTAAACATATTTGTCCAAAGAGTGTCGCGAAGGAAATAAGACTCACCCTTGCAGCCACCCATGTGCAGTATTTGAAGTTTTGGAGCAAGTGAATCCACGTTTTTATTTACAATATCCCCATCAGGAAATCTACTCGGGTTATGTATACCCGAACAAAGGGCTAGAAGCGAACTTGTTCCAAAAGATGTATCACAAGCCATAATGGAGTGAAGTTTTACACATCTGCATATCAGATTAGATATCCCAGCATCTGTTACTGAAACACAACCTTTAAGATTCAGGTAACATAACGATGCACAGAACTTTGAGATGTACTGAAGATCAGAATCTGGTGAAAGAAGTAAATGGAATCAGCAAGATGATAAAACAAAGCAAAGAACAAGATAATTGCATCAGTAAAATGTCTATGATTAGTATGTATGTGCAGGCACTAGAATCAAGTTCCCACGTAGTCTTCATGCAACAATGAATTCAACCCCAGTAACTCAAATTACTATTTCAAAAAATAGACATACCACCACCTAAGTTAGATTATAGATTGACTTCCTACAATTTTCTTCAATATTAACCAAGGTGCTAAATTTATAGCATTAATAAGAATGTATTATCTAGCCTGCTAATCTTTGAGTCAGTGAAAATTTGGATTTTTGAATAAAATGATAATTTAAATATTCAAAGGAAAGGAGATAAAAATAGCTCACCATATACATCACTTCGACCCTCCAATGTTAGTTTTGTGATACTTGACTGTGATAATCCTGAATGATATACCGATTTAGCATCAAAAGGATAATCTACAACACTATAGGACTTGGTTGATGAAGGCATTAAAGCTGAACTTGAAGATATAATTGATACTTGTGCCGGTATTACTGGACTTATATCAACTTTTAAGTCCACTTCACTGACTCGTGGGCACTTTTGCACTAATTGACCTAGAGCAGTTATTTTGAAATTCAAATGAAAAGCTGCCTTTAATCTTCTCAGCGATGGAAATGATTTGCTGAAGCATTCAATGGCAGCTCCAACAGGCAGCTTTGGGCAATTGGAAATATCCACCTCCTCTACTGCTCCAAAAGACAAGACTGGAACTAATCCTCGCGAGATAGGACATTCTCGATCAAACCGCTCTAGTTCTAGAAAAGATCTATTTATTCTCTTTCTCAATGCGAGCTCCGGGCTATAAGGAGGAGCTATAGCCAGAAGCAAAATTTCTAATGTTATTTGAGGACAACCTGAGAGGTCCACTTTCTGCGCAGAAAAGAAAAACCATGTCATTAAGTCATGATTAGCATGCTGCAGAAATACAAAGTATGAAGTTGGACGTGAAGTAAGAAGTGTCAAATGCCTATCCATTTGAAGGTAATGTACAATAGGAGGCATTCCAACATAAAATAGCTATAATGCTCTTAGCTTATACATTCTCTCAACTCAAACCAGACGAACCCTCACCATGGAAGCTAAAGTTATTATATCACAGTGGAGACAAGAGTAACCTACCCAGATGATACCTTTGAGTATTCTGTCAAACGTATTTTGAGATGATGCAAATCATGATCTCCAAACATGTTCTCCAAACTTGTAGATGTAGTGTATATTAGACTGAAAATTGCGTTAATGCTCTCTTCAGCAAGCTCAGCAAAATAGCAGGACCTTCTTTTGCCTGAGATATTAATACTATCAATAAAACTAATAAAGGATACAAACACTACCCAAAGCTGTGAGTTAAGCATTCAGAAGTCAAGCTTACCAGATGAAAACCACAAGGGTAAAAGGCCAAGCCGGATCTGTACAGCAGAAAGAATAAATGGGTTTAAGAAACAATCCATCATAGGAAGAAGGTTTGCAGGGTAAGATAATTTCAGAAAACGAAAAGTACTTGTACTAATCACTAATGTGATCCTCACTTAACCTGTTACATTAAGGAAGCCAATCCACAAGAAAACTGACAAAAAGGATTCAAATGACGGAGAGATGGATGATGATTTCCACTTTACCGGTTCCAATTGCAAACAATGTGAAGTAGTAGCATGGAAGAATGTGATTCGTTGAAATATTATCACATGTACTTCACTTCTTTTTCATATTAAACTTTAGTCAATGGTATTTTCCCACTTAAAATTGTAACATTAGTAGTTACTAATACTATCACATCTATTACAAGATATCCACTGCATTTTGTTCTGTCCTGTCATCTTGACTGATACAGAAAACGATGTAACTTGTATCAAATGGAAAGTATTGGCTCAGCTTGCTGGAGCGATGAGTGTGTGAGAATCTACTTTGGTATTCATAACTGCCTTGTACCATACATATGGGCCGGATAGTACAATTAGGGAGAGGTAAATAACAAGCTACAGCTATTACCAAACTTGAAAGTTACAGAACCAATTTAAGTCACTTTCTATAGTAAAAAACAAAGGAAACTCAGATTTTTCTCTTCCTATGTTCTCCTTATGAAGGTGGTAAAGATATCAGTTCCGAACCTCCAAAGTGAAACAGAAAAAAAAAAATTCCCTTAACCCTTGACATACATCTCATTACTTGGTGAATTTGATCGTAAAGTTAAAATAATTAACAAATGGATGCAAGAGATTTCCATTGAGTTCAGTTGAGCGAATCCAATCTCTTCTGTTGCTCTAGCCCTTACAAAAAGGAAATGAACATTGGGTATGCCAAATAGAGAAGACTTCCCCAGAATATAGACTACACTTCTTTCCAATACCTGTCTTAAGATGTCTGGGCAATCATCTTCACTTCTTTTCAAGCATTCTAACTGTTTTGTATTAGAATTGAGCCAAACTAAAAGTGCGTCAGAAAGATGCATCTCGCTGTCAAAGATTGATAAAATATTAGAATTCCAAATATATTGCATAAAATTTACTGTGCCTAAGAGCTGATACACTAACCTGTCTACTGTTAAATGGGGGTGCTTTAAGCAAGAAACTAACAAGTTGTATGGAAGATTTAGAAAAAAATTACAAGAGATAGCCAACATCTGCAGAAGACAGTCAAACTTGATCAGCTTTCATTAGCGAAACACTTCCTGAATCATGACATAAATTCATTATAAAAAACCTACAAAGTTAACAGCATACAAAGAATTTTGCCAGATAGCTTGCGCATAATTCTGGAATCAAATCATTTGCTGCAACATGTTCCAAAAAATCCACTTATTAGAGCAGAAATCATAAAATTAACATCTAACATAAAAACAAAAACTAGCCTCACATATCACCCCTAACAATCATAAGAGATAGAGATAAATCATCACCATGCTCTAAACCAAATTCCCATATATGAATTAAATCATCCAATGGTATTTGCATGGGTCCAGTTTCCACAGATGAAGCTATTTCAGATAACCGTGTTTTACACTTGAAGAGAAGTGTCTCAACCCCAAAATAAAGCGCACCCTGAAAATGCAATTCATAAAAAATTAAGAACTAAATGGTTACACACAAAATTCAAATTACATTAAGGTAGCATTTGGATTAATTTTTAGGAATGGGAATGGGGTTCCCACTCCAAAGTCATTCCCATTCCCGAACAAACATTTAAATACAAACACCGCCTAAAATCATTTTGGGCATTGTTATAAGCAACAGGAGACAACAAAAATCCTAATATTATTTACCTCAAAAAGAGGAAGGAAATTGTGAGATGTGATATTTATAGGACAGCCACATATGAATTTGAGAATGTTCATGAATGTCTCCAGACTCCACTCTATTGATATGCAATCAAAGAGTGATTCACTGCAAGAGTTAAAACTATAAATTAATAAAAACACAAAACAAAAACAAATCATCTTTCTAGGTACCTATGAATGAAAAACTACCTGAAACTTCCACTGAGGAGACCATGAAAATATGAAGACAGTTCAATGAGCCTGCAATACAATATAGAAATCAAATTAAAATAAGCTATATTCATTTTCATTTTTTTTTTCTATTTCTCTAATGAATCCAAATTTTCTACTATGAAGAAAATCAACGAGTGATCTTGCCTATTACGATTGACTTGGAATTTGACTGTTTGGTAACTGGAAATTGACGCAAAATCCCAGCTCTGGACATCTGAGGTCGAAACAAGGATTTCACTGGAGCTGTCTGCTTCAATCGAATTACGGTTGGAGCATTTGAGGATAACGAAATCGTCCTCTGAGCTCGGCGCCATGGATCTCGGCGAGTTTTGTGTTGACGATGATACTCAGAAGGAAAATGAATTATATTTTGAGTTCGGACAGAACTCACAGTCCCACCCTCTAAAATTGTTCTGCTTCTCTAAATTTTGTATAACTAGAAAAATATTTTACAATAAATACTTGGCTCGTTTTTCAATCAGTTGAGCTACACGTTAGGAGTAGTTGATCGAACTCGAAACACGAAGAGAATCTATAATGTTTATATTGTTTGACCCAAATAGTGTTAAACTCGTAGTCTACACCTAATTTTAAATAATCACTCTCTCAAAAGATACAAAGAAAAAATATCTTATTCATTTTTTCATAATTATTCGTCGTAGTTTTCTCTTTGAGCAACCGAATTTTTATATTGGTGGTTTGATCATATTTTCCGTATTATTACATATTAAATAAAACATATTTAGTATATTTCATCTCATTAGTCATCGTTATTGTCTCATCTTGTATGATACTTACATCTTCCTAATTGGCTAATTTGTGAGAGGCATTAGTGATCCGACTGTGCCGAGTGAAAGGACCGTCACTCAACGGATAAAAGTTACTCTCTAGGGACAACAGGTTGATCTTCGATACTCCCATCTTCACAATTGGCTAATTTGTGAGAGTAGATTTACTCTATAGATAGTCATGATATTTTGTTTTAATTGTACTTCCACATTTTTTTTCTTTTTGTTGCAAATTATTAGGAGCTATGAACCAAGTATTCATGGACTCTTTTATTAAGTTGGCCTTAACAATGCATCAAAACTCCACTTCTCCATGCTATAACAGACATCTATACCACAGTACTCTGGAATGAAATATACATTACATGGCAGATACTAGTTACAGCTTACAACAAGGATTGGTTCTGGTTCTGGTTCTGGTACTGGGTGCTACACTTTTTTCTTTTCTAACTAATGACACAGTTTCTTGTATGAGAAGGAGTGATTTTGGCTAGAACAACTCAAACTCCAGGTGCTCTCCTGTAGCTTTACATTCCAGATACTTTGTCTCATTATCATGCAAGACCGCGTTGGGAGGAGGAGGTCCAAAATCATACATCTCGGGTAGTTCGGGTGGAACAGCACATCGTATCAGTGCCCAATTCAAGCCGTCAAAGAACGGATGCCTCTTGATCTCAGCGGCCCCCTTCTCCGATCCCAAACGATTCTCGGGCTCCTTTACTAGTAGCCCCGTGATGAGATCCCTAGCGTGGAAACTAACCAGAGGGCTGTCCGGGAATCTGAGGCTCTGAAGAACTACATTGGCTAATGTTTCTTCGTTTCCACAGCCTTTAAATGGTGTTCTTCCATATAGAAGCTCGTAAAGAAAGATACCAAATGTCCACCAATCAACGGCAGCTCCATGACCCTCTCCCTTGATAATCTCAGGGGCTAAGTATTCGTGGGTTCCAACGAAGGAATTAGAGCGGGCATCAGTAGGCTCGGCCACAAGCTGTGGCAGTGATCTGATATGGGCCGCGAGATCAGCTTTTATCTTCCTTGCTTTTGCAGCAGCAGGTAAAAACCGAGGGCTGAAGCATGGAACTTGGCATGACGGTTCAATGCAGAAGGGCTGGATGCAGCTAGCTTCAGCACATGGGCCGGATATCTTGGCTGGATCCATGTTGAATGATGATGATTTTATGAGTGTTGGATTTACAGTGCATCTCAAAGACAAATCAAAATCCGTCAGCATAATGTGACCATCTTCCCGGACAAGAATGTTTTCTGGTTTTAAATCTCTGTATACAACTCCAAGCATGTGCAAGTACTCCAAAGCGAGAAGAACTTCGGCAACATAAAACCTGCACAATGTTTTAAATGAGCATATAAAGGACAAGCAAATAGAGTGATAAAGAAAACAAACAACTAAAAGCAAAGAGATGGACGGTAATTGAGAAATTGTATGAAGATTGAATGCCAATTAATTAGGCATGGACTTCAGCAAATGCGTATAGAGACACATCTCAAATTAACAAAGGTCCCAAAGCCAAAGTTTCTTGACCAATAAGTTGCTACATTAGTTGCTTTTCACACTTCAATTTTAAGAATACAAAGTATAAACTATGTTCCTTCAAATTCAGAAGGGACAGCCACACAAAAACACACACACAAACACCATTTTGGGGTAAGCTACACAAATTTCCAAGTAAGCAGACAAGGCAGAAACCAATATTGCATTACCTAAAAAAATTATCACTAAATTAAAAATATGAATTCCTCAATTCCACAAATACAAAATGAATGTATGCTGAGAAGTGACAGCTTATAATACTGAACTAAACCAAGAGGAATATGGGTAAACAAGAAAAATATCAAAGCCCGTTAAAAAAAGGCAACCTGCAAAACTGTTGATTTAAACAATGCCGGCATGCCGCATCTTGAAATTTTACATTAACTAAAATCAAACTAGCAGTTGAGATTGCAGAGCAATGCAGAACTAGAATTTAAAATCTAATGATTGGACTTTTATCTTTCAAAATGCATAGAAATTAATTCATCCAATATCATGATTTGCACACACTTAGGAATTGCAAAAATATGCACCATCACTTAAAAAATGTTTGGTTCATTACGCTAATATTATCTAAGTTTGAGCTTGGTCATCCCTAATATCTGATTAAGAGTCTAACCAATATGCACAGATATGCTGTAATAAATTAAAATTGAGTTGAGGTATACCTTGCTGCTTGTTCAGAATAATTCCTGCCAGGCTGCTTCTGACGAAGAACATGTAAATCTCCACCAGGACAATACTCCATAACTAAACATGATAAATTATCTGTTGTAAATTGGGCATAGAGTGTGGGAAGAAATGGATGATCCAGCATTCCCAGTATTTCTCTTTCAGTTTGGGCCCTCGGAGTCTTCTTCCTTTTTGCCAAGAACTCATTGTCCATGACTTTGATAGCAAAGAGGCAATTTGTACCAATTAATTCAGCAAGATAAACAGTCCCAATGTCTCCACAACCAAGCTTCTTCAAAAGGTTGAAGTGATTCAAATCCAGAACTCCATGCTGCATTCGGACATGGCGAATAGCTTCCCACCTAACATCCTTTGACATGTGAGGTCTATTGCCAAAACTAGACCCACTTAAATTGCTCTCATCACTGATGCTTGTACTGCTGCTATATTCACCAGCACTACTTTTTGAGCTATGGGAAAATTCCACCTTTTCACTTGATTTAGAGTTCTTGACTTTCGTTGGAACAGTTGTACCATTATTGCAGCTACTTGAAGTAAAACCTGGTTTGCTTGCACCAGAGTTCACATTGCTGGGGCTAATTTCAGTACTTTGGGGGGCTGGAGTATCTTTGTCCAACTCTTTACTTGCATCCTTCATATTACACCGACATCTCTGGCATACCAGTTCACTTGTACTGGGATCCAAGTTGCTGTTAACTTCATTATTGCCGGCAGCAGAAGTTGATTCCTGGTTTTTCTTCTTAACAAATGTCTTGTTCCTGAGGATTGGTTTGGCTAAACGTGGAGCATTTCTAGTTTGCTTGCTCACCCTGTTGCCTCCAACTGGGATAGATGACGACAATGAAGTTTGCAATCTGCCTTTCCGTCCCAATTTGGGTGCTGATGCTTTATTTGCTACCTTTGTTGAGACGGGAACTTTTTTATTTAGCTCCACCTTTTTGCCATCAGAATTCGAACATGATGGAGTAGGGGGTGGTGAATACCTCTCCTCCTGTGCCAGTTCCATTTTTAATGTTTGAATGAGAACTTTTTTGGGCGTAGAAACAGTCTCATTTTCCTGTGGGGATGTGCATGTAATATTTTCTGTTTTTGCCACGACATTTTGAAGAGAAGAAGCACTGTGGTTTGTTGTCTTTATCTTGGGAACTTGAAGATCCATCGGTTCGGAAACATCATTTTGCAATGTAGTCTCTGTACCGTTTTGTTTTGCTACGAAGCGTTGAGGAGAAGATTGAACACTTTTGTTTGACGACTTCAACTTGGGCACTTGAATATGCTGAGACAAGCTATCAGAATTGTCTCTGCTTTCTTCTGGCACCAGTGTTATTTCTAGCATGCACCCCATACCATCATCTACGGAAGAGTCAGCATCGCCGGCTTCAGCTACTACTGTTTTGTACAAATTCTTTATCCTTCCAGCTTCAGAGATCCTTGAAGGAACTGATGACTTTGAAAGACGTTTCATAGCAGCCATTTCTGAGGCCTTAGAAATGCATAACTCCCTTAATGCCTGCTTCAAAGACACTGGCTCAGAATTTCCAACTCTGGGCGAATGAGACATGCCCATAGTAATTGGCTTTTTCAAGGCATTCTTTCTTAAAGGGCTTGTGCCTTCTTGCGGTGAGAAAGACAGACCCTTTGATGAAGTTTTAAGAGTAATTGCCTCAAAAAGCTGATTAATATCATCTTCTAGAGATTGCTTGCATTTCAGCTTTAATACAGGAAGCTTGTGATCCCTGTCACCACCACTCAATCCGGAATTTAATCCATAATTTCCTCTAGAACATTGAGTAGAATTAAGCTCATCTTTAGCTTCAACAATTTCACACGAGCCAGAGAATGAACCCATCACAATTGATTAGTTAATTACTCCAACTTAAAGGATATTCCAGCAGGTTTATACTAACTTGCTCCTGAAGATGAAGTCGAGTGATAGAAGTACAGAATCTGATAGCATGACATGATCACTTCAGATCTTACCCCATTGTACAGAAATTAGTCTTGCGGGCCGATCCACTCATTCAAAATGCAACATCCAAATCCTGCTGACATAAGCATCAAAGTTTTGAAAAAAAAAAAAAAAAAACATCAGTAAACTAGGAATCAGAAAGAGAATTTGGGAGGGAAAGTATTAACTACATCAAATAGTTCAACATTTCCCAAAAATAGATAGCGATCCAAACATGGTCATAAAAATCACCCATAAAAACAATATAGGCTCAGTTTGGTCTAGGTGGATTCAATACTACAAAAACTATCCCCAGCTATAGTTCAATACAGAACAGCTGATATCAATGACATAAAGTTATAATCAGATTCTAAGAGGAAAAGAACGACATGGTAGGGACAAAACGAGGTTGTTCTATTAAATTTGTAGTTACAATCTTCAGCTCCCCGTCCCAGCCCAATGATAATCCCTACTGAACTGAATATTTAGCACCTACCATCACTGATTATATAGAAGTCAGGTTCAAATCAGAAAATATGACAACAAATACATGAAACAGACTGTTGCAGAAATCATTTTTATTTCATTTTCTTAAAACTTCAAGAACTTCAAGTTGATCTTTGTTTTTTTTTTTTTTTTTCCTTATTTTTCTATTTTCAAGTGGGATCTTGGATTGAACAAAACCCAATCCCAACGTTACATTTTCCCACTTTAAGCTTAAGCAGAAGATTGCCAACTAAATACACATCAACAATCAAGAAAAAAAAAAACACACATCTCAGTTACTTCAAAATGTAAATAAATCCCAGAAACATACAAGTACAAACCAGATAGAAACCGGAGTAAATTACCGAACACTGTGCGTCAGCAATGTGCACCGAACGAGAATCGAACCGCATAAGCTCAAAATAGAAAAAATCCCGAATAAACCCAGAAAAGGTAGATCAAAACCCAATATCAAAGAGATAAGCTTTCCATAGATAGGTGCGCAAATGCCGAAACCGATAGAGTTCAGAGCAAGGAAAGTTACGGCGAGATCTGAGATGTAAAAAGTAGCTGAAGCAGAATTTGCAATGAAATGCACAAAACGGTGAAGAAATCCAAGTTGGTATTGAAAAACCCTAGGAGGTTGGAGGTAGGCGAGATTGGGAGAGAAGAGGAGAGAGAGAGTGAGAGTGATGGTGGTGCAATGTATTGTAGCGAACTTTGGTGTTTACTGGTTCTTGCTTTCCATACTGGCACTGATTATTTTTTGGGTCTCACGTAATGACATATCTTCACCTGACAACAAAAATGTATAGATATGGAATTTTTGAAAGATATGGGGTTGTTAATGACAATTATCATTTTAACAAAATAGTTGATTCAATTTGTATTTTTACAATTTGTGGCAATAACCTAAAATTTGAGATTTTCGAAATTATTTTATTCAACTTTAAAAAAAAAATTAAATAGTGTAATGTTATATTATCCAAATATTTGTACAAAATGAAGTTTTTTTTTTAAATCAAAATGAAGGGTTAATTAACGAGACGTGACACATTAGTAATACGCGTGTACCAACATGTTTAATTGTCACCCTTTAAAACAGTCAAGTTAATGGATTAGTGTTAAAGTTGATAATGTGTGTGCTCATGTCGTGTATGTGTTGTTGTTGAAAGTGATTTGTGTGCAACAAGATACGTTTATGTACAATTCAACACAAACACAATATGTTTGACACGGTAACTAAATCGGTCTTATACATTGACACATTTAGATGGTCAAATGTATAATGATATGTCAATATGCAACATTATATACACGATTTAACACAATCTACAACGATACAACCAACATATTTAACACGTTATTAAAATTAATAACCTTAAATAAGCTATTTTCGCCCGTGTGTCATAACACAATTACAGTAATTGATAACATTGAAAATATTCTTGCGAGTTGTTAGGATTTGTTGCAGGTACAAAATAGTAGTATATTTTAGTCCAACCAATAATATGAATTATTATGCTTTGGTAATAATAATTCATATTAAATGGTTTTGATTCAGTGATGTGCCTGCATGACCTGATATCATAATGGCATTTTGGCATATTTGTTTGGCAACTTGAGTGCCATATCATAAACTGAACCACTGTAAAATAATAATGCACTTCTCTGAAACCTTTTTTTTTAATCAGTAATTATCAAGTATCAAATTATAGTTTACAAAAATAAAAAGTATCAGATTATAATATTTTTAAAATGTAATGTTAACCTTCAAACGCGTGAGTCAATTAGTAATGAGTTGTTCAAGCTTAATTTGAACTCTAGAGTTCGAGTCTCAAAAAATACAGCTGCGTTAAATTTCGAAAAGAGACAAGAGACTTTTAAAATTTACTTTTTACAATATAGCCTACCATTTTCTTATATATTCCATTCACTCCCATCATTATTATGTTTTCCTAAATTTTAACCCTTTGCAACAAAAACAGGATGTTACGACATTAGAAAGAGCAATTGAATTTCGAGTTTGAGTTGAAAAAAACTAGACTTGAATACGATTCTTGAAGAGTTTGAGATAATTCAGACTGTGGTCAACTCGGGTTCAAATTTTTGGAAATGAAATACATAAATTTCTTCATTTTTACAGTAGTTGGTAAGGAAAATTATGGAGGCAGTTTATTTGTAAAGCAATTGCACATGAAAAACACCATCAACATTACTTAATTGCGAGTCTTGATCATTAAAAAATCTTCTTCTTTTTTTTGTAAGAACAATATAATTTAATTTATGATAATCTGACAGGCCATCTTTAATGTCAATATAAAATTTTGAATGCTAAGAACAAGGACAGACACTAAACAGTGAATAACTGTAGACTTGAAGATGCAACCATTTGGTAATTTTGTATTGTAGTGATGCATGTTAGATCCATATAAATAAAACGAATCCTATGTAATACCTTGAAGCTTTGTTACTACTTACCAGGATTCACAATTTAGGAAATGAGTAAGACACGAGGTTTAGATTTAGTTTAACTGCAGGGTTCATGTCGAGTCCGAGTTAGATAACTCGACTCATTTAATATTCGGATCGTGTTCGTATGAAATTTGTTTAATCTATATAATTCGTTATGTTGAACAGATTATAATAGAGTTGTGTAATCTATTTATTGACACACTCACTTAGGATAAACTCGCTTATTTAAATGTGTTGGGTCCGGTTGGATCATGTGATTTTGACCCTAATTATTTGACGTGTTCATTGTATCACGTCGTGTCATCTCTCTCATAAACACGATGTGAAATTCACATGTTTAGTACGTAGTCAGGTCAGGCTCTAGTTGACTCATTCAACATAATATTAAATTTTGAACACGAATCGTGAGCACGAATTGTCATCCATAGTTTTTAGTTGAGTCGTCAATTTGGGCCTATAACCACAGGCACCCAAAACCCGTCCTGACTTTAATCCGACCTAACGAACGTTCGGCTGATCAGATTTATCTTGTGAAAATTCAGATTTGCTACTAAATTCAGATCGAACAACCCTGCATAGATTTACACATTTCACACTTAAACCCTTACAAATCAGTTTCGGGACAGATTTATCAACTCGATCCCGAACAAATTCAACCCGAGCCGACCTAAAACTCAACGTCACCACCTCGAGTTTCTAGTAGCTAAAATGAAACGGGCAAACGAGTCTGGAGCAGATCAAAGAAATATAAGAAAACTAGAGGCAAAAGAGAAATTAAAAAAAGCGGTGGAAAGACAGGGACCGAACCGGACCGAACTACAAAAGCATCACTGTCACGTGGCAACGACAGACAGCCAAACCTCGCACAGTCCCATGGAAAAGGATTGTTCATGTTTGTTTTTTTTTTTTTAAGGCTATGTTTCAAAATCAAATTGAATGTGCTTTGCTTAATGTTTTGCCAGCCGGCGCAGAGCCCCCACTTCCTTTCTTGTTCAGTTTCTTTTGGCCTAACTCAGAGGACTGTGGGGCCCATTTTATTTTTCACTTTCACCCATTCAAATGTGTGGTTGGGGTTCATCAAATCTAAGTAAGTAGTGATAGTGATACCAAAGTATGAATCAGCTGACGTCAGCTCATTCATGAGGCAACATTTTTATTTTTATCAAATGATGTATAGATGGATCCAAATAACACATCATGGAGTCAAAGATGGTAACGAGCCTTTTACTCATAAGTAATGATGAAACTATCGTAAGAATGAATTTTTTCGGTCAAAACTACTGGTCTATTTATATGCTATGATACGATAAATAAAATTGAACCACCGTCAATCAGAAAATCGCAATGATTCAAATCAAAATAACGAGAGAGAAGAGAAAGAAACGATAGGATTTTAAGTTTATTAGTATTAAATATTGGACCTATTGTGTAAACGTTAAATCCTCAAGTGAACCTTGTCTAACATGGACTTTGGATACTAAAGATCCAATAGAAGTTGTAAGGTCAGGCCCAATATGAACCAAAATTGGGCTTCTATTATCAGGCCCACGAGCTGAAGGTTGTGAGTTGTGACTTCATCAACAAGAACTAACTACTACTCTTGGCTTCACATTTTTTGTAGTATCTTTGTTCTTTTTCTTCTTCTTCTTCTTCTTCATGTTTTGATTTTTTTTTTTTATTTGTATCCAGAATGTTCTGGAATGACGGTTCTGTATGCAGAAGACCTTAAGAAAGGAAATAAATGGAAATTTTCCTTTCATTTCCTTGAAAAAACAAGTGTGAACACAAAGTGAGGCAAGAATCTTGGAAACGTCAGCCATTGACTCATGGCGTAGTTGTCAAAAGCAAATGGTTCCCATAGGCGGCTTGATTAATCTACAAAAATATGATGAACTTGGCCGTATTTATATTTTATAGTAACACAAACCTAATTCCTCTTCCATACTATATGTATTTATATTTGATAGTGACTTTCGACATCATCAATGACATCAGCAAATGCCATATCATGAATTCATTACCTGTTAAAATACAAATCACTAAAACAATTGAACTCAAATGTATGACATATTATTATAATTAATTTACTATTACATTCTTAAATATGTGTATTAGATGTGTCATGCGTACCAAAACACGGTTTACTAATAAATTGTAAATGAATACTTTGGAAACCAAACAAAAACTTGCGTAATATCTAAAATATTACCCGCTCAACACATCTATGGAGAGAGATGAAAATTTTAACTG
>JAYMTH010000094.1:0-32431 GCA_036897465.1 Pelargonium australe
TGGTTTTTGAGTGACCCTTTTGCTTTGTTACAGTGAACTGGCTCTTATATTTATCATATGAATTGTGGTGGGAGAGTTAAAAGCTTTTAAATTCAAAATCAATTGATAAGAGTTGTGGGGTAGTTGAAAATTGAGGAAGAACATGGAGGAAATGTATAGTGTCTGGATCATAAGTGTTCTGAAGTGTGTTATGCTGACTTTTTGTTATGTAATGATGCATTGATTACTTGTATGTGTTTGGTTGGTGAGAATTAAAGCCTAATATCAGTTGCTTCCTGTTGTTTCTCTTCTCTGTTTGCCATGAATTTGCTTTGCCAGTTAAGCAAAAATGAGCCTTTTGTTTAATGATATGGTTTCACCTTATAATTTGAGGCTGGGTTGGGAGTTCGACTCTTGTTTAATGATATGGTTTCACCTTATAATTTCAAAATGTGTTTGTTGTGATTCTTAGCATTTGGGATAAGATGGATCAATCAAATTTATATAGGTCAAATTTATGTAGGTACACAGAATCTATGGATAATGAAGATATGGAGGACACTGACAATGTGGAAGAAGATGTTCATATACATAAAGAGACGACGACTCATGGTGTCAAACGCAAGAGAGCAACAACATCAAAATGTTGGGACCATTTTGATATATATGTTGATGAGAAAGGGAACGAGAGAAGTAAGTGTAAGTGGTGTGATAAAACGTATGCCGCTATCCGTGGAAGATCGGGGACTAGAAACATGAACAATCACATAGAAAGGTGTGAAAAACGGCCAAAAGAAGGTGAGTCTCAAACGGTTGAAGGTCAAAATATGAGAGTTAGGAAACTCAATCAAATGGTTGCTCGTGAATTACTAGCTATTGCAATTGTCAAGGGTAATTATCCTTTTTCCATCGTCGAGCACGAGGCTCTAAGACAATTCCTTTCCTACTTGAACCCGGAGTTTGTGCACATTAGTAGGCATACTTGTAAAGACGATGTTCTAAAAATCTATAGGGCACAAAAAGATACCCTTAAGAATACATTACAAAACACCAAGGGTAGGATATGTCTTACATCAGATTTATGGACTTCGATTACAAGTGAGGGTTATATGTGCATAACCGCTCACTTTGTTGATGAAAAATGGAAGTTACAAAGTAGGATCATTAACTTTTGTCATGTTCCTCCTCCACATACGGGTTTTGCATTGTCCGAAAAAATGTTTCATCTTTTGAAAGAATGGGGGATTGAGAAAAAGGTTATGTGTCTCACTCTAGACAATGCATCTAACAATGGGAATATGATTGAGTACTTGAAGCGTCAAATGAATGTAGAAAATTGGTTAGTTCTTAGTGGAAAGTACCTTCATGTGAGATGTTGTGCACATATATTGAACTTAATTGTCCAAGAAGGGTTGAGTGTAGTTGAAAATGCTTTGAAAAAAATCCGTGATAGTGTGAAGTATGTCAAAGCATCCGAGAGTAGGATGATCATGTTTGCAAAGAGTGCTTCACGCGAGAAGATTTCCACTTCTAAAGGGTTGCGTTTGGATGTCTCGACTAGATGGAATTCAACATTTTTGATGCTTGAGCGTGCCCTTCTATTTCGCAAGGCTTTCGAACACTTGAAAGATGCGGATCATGGATACAAACATTGTCCTTCGGAGGAAGAATGGGAAAGAGGATCGAGGATGTGCAAATATTTGAGGCCGTTTGCAAGGATTACCACTCTCTTTTCGGGTAGTGAGTACGTCACCTCTAATTTGTACTTCATGAATGTGTGGAATATTCATTTGCAATTACTAGAGGAGATAAATAATGAGGATGTGCTGATTAGTAACATGGCAAGGCAAATGAAGAAAAAGTTTGACAAATATTGGGATAACTACAGTACTGTGCTTGCTTTTGCCGTAGTTCTTGATCCACGTTACAAGTTAAAATTTGTTAGCTTTTGCTACAAAAAGCTAGATGAATACAATTATGAGGAGAAAGTGACATTTGTGAAGGATGAATTGTACGCACTATATAGTGAGTACGTGAAACTATGCTCTATGGATTATGTTCCACCAAGCAATCCCGGAAATGATTGTCAAAGAAGTGTCTCATGTGAAAATGCCGATGAAGATTTGTATGATTCATTGCATGATGTAAGTGCCTTTACTATATATTTAAATCTCAAATATATGTCTAACTTTTAGTGTTTATGTGATAAAGGAGTTCGAAGTGTTTACCCAAAAAGATGGAAAAGCACTGAGCAAGTCGGATTTAGATATCTATCTTGATGATAAGAGTCTTGCTCCAAAAGATCACAAGGATTTGAACGTGTTGGAGTATTGGTATGGCCGTGAAAAGGAATTTCCGATCCTTTCACAAATGGCCCGCGACATATTGTCGATACCAATCACTACCGTAGTTTCGGAGTCGGCTTTTAGTAAAGGAAGTAAGCTTCTTACTAAATATAGATCATCTCTTCTACCTGCGAGCACGGAATCTCTAGTTTGCTTGCAAAACTGGATATGTGGCTACGATGGTAAGTTATTAATTATTTCATTTGTTGCCTTTATATAGTTATACACATGAAATTTATCTAATGTTATTACAATTTTTGTAGTGGATGATTCAATGGATAAAGAACTTGAAGTGAAATTTCCTATTAATGGCGATTCGATGGTAAGTTTTATAGCAAATATATCACATGTTAATAGTTGTTGTTGGATGTTGAACTTGGATTGAGCCTTGTTCAAATGACATGTTGTTTGTGATTAAATTTGATGCCTTTTTCTTGTTGTAGGATGCTGAAACTTGACATTGATATTTCTCAGTTTGTGTCATTTTGGTTTTGTTGACATGTTGTGAGGATGGTGTTTTGAAAATGTGAGGTTTGGTCAAAATCAGCTCATTTTTTGGGGTTTTGTTTTGTTTTGTTTCTTATGGAGCTGTGTAGCAGAGGTTGAGGATTGGTTTGATGGGTTGGCTTCTTGGTTGGTCTCTGCTTCATGTGTTGGTCACATTTGTAAGGATGGTGTTTTGGGTTGTGGTTTGAGAGCTTCTATGTTGACTGTTTGGAATTTGGTGGAGAAAAACTAGTAAAGGTTGATCTTTTTGGTCTAAAAGCTCTTGGGTACCTTTGAAACTGTGATTTTGAGTTTTTGTTTTTGTTTTTGTATTGTGTTTTTGGCTGTTTATGAGCTTGTTTTGAACTGGATTAGTGATTTGAGGGATCTCAGGTTTAGTTTTACATTTAATATTCTACTCTTTTTTATATTCCCTATTTTGTTGTTTTAGCTTTAGAAATTAATGTTTCACCTTTATGGTCTTCACTGTTCATATATGGAGAATTTGTTTCTCCAAGTTTTTTTTTTCTGATACCATTCTTAAATTCTTAAATGCAGTTTCTGGTTGAGAGAGCATTCCATTTTCTGCACATGATTTTCATTTTTGTTGTGCATAAATCTGTAGAACATGATTTCCATGGCTGTGGATATCTTTTATGGTCTTCACTGTTCATATCTGGAGAATTTGTATCTCCAAGTTTTTATTTTATTTTATGATACCATTCTTAAATTCTTAAATGCAGTTTCTGGTTGAGAGAGCCTTTCATTTTCTGCACATGATTTTCATTTTTATTATGCATAAATCTATAGAACATGATTTCCATGGCTGTGGATATCTTTTATTTGCAGAAAAAAATGTCCAATATCATTGATATGTGACTTAGGAGGGTCTTGAAATTTTTATTTAAAACTATGCAACCCTACATGGGCTGTAATGGCCATTTTTGTCTTCTGGTCCATTGTGGCTTCAATAATGTGCTTGGAGTGTAGTGCAACTACTGGAGTAAAAGGGAGAGAGCTGGTGGGAAGGTTGTTTTGTGTAATGATATTTTATGGGTTCTTCTATTGCAACAATTTTAAAATTTGATCTTTGGACTTTTTTAAGTCTCAATTTTTGTCCTGCATGTTAGTTGGTGTAGTGGAGGTTGTTTGTGTGGAGTTTCTTTGAAGCAATTGTGAGTTGTTTGTTTGTTACATTTTATATTGGATTTGGATTTGATGGTCACTGCCTTTTGTGGACTTTGCTTGTTTATGCACATACGTTTCGGTTCCTAACTTTTTTTTTTTTTCCTGAGCCGAAGATTTCTGAATTGTTGCAGGTTGTAGGGTTTGAAGGAGAGTTAATCTAGTTCGGCTCTTTACCACTCTTACAAAAATATGCAGACACCAAAAACGAAGTAAGTTTATCATTTGTTTGATAGTTTGTTTAAGTGATTAGTGTTGCCAACATTGTGATGTTACTTGTGCTTTTTGTTCAATTGAAGAGAGACATTGCTGAAGAAACAATCAGTATCACGTTCTTATTCAAACATTCAATGGTTGAGTTGTGGTCTATGGTTCAAGATTTGGAAAGTGATGTTGTGAAAGTGATTGTTTCTTTTCCAATATATTTTTAGGTTCGTTGCGGTTTTAGACTTTATTATCTATTGAAGGCGTGAATTATTGGTATTGGCCACCAAAGTTGGGTCCTTTTCGGTTTTTGGTTTTGTTATACATGAAATTTATTACTATTAGAAACAACGCATAACACCCATTTGAAGACAAAAGTTACGTTAAATAGTTTAGGTTGCAGCATATTATAATGCAAACGCCAAGTTAAAAAGTGCTTTTCCCGACTCGACAGAGTGTTTTAATGTGTTATATCATTCAATAATATATATGAAAGGTCTATATATTTCGTGATATCGGTTAATGTTTTGCCCCAAGTTTGGTACTTGAGCACGATTCTTAGTCGCAAAATATGTTTTGAGGAAAATTTACTTGCTTTTCTTTCTCATAGGATACTATGGATAGTTCATGATCTATATTTGTTACACTGATTTTTATTCTACTGATGTTGAAGCAGAGCCGGGACTTTGGATGTGCCGAAAAGGAAATCTCCGGCTTCAACACCCAAAGCTGCACGCCAACTCAACAAACCGGGATCAGATGCTGACTCGCTTTCTTCTCCAAACCAGGCGAGTCGAACCCCAAAAGACAGGAGTCCTAAAGTGGTTCCACGTAGGTCACCACAAAGTCCTCTATCCGAGGTACTTTTGTGAACCCATCACCAGAATCAGACCATTTTCACTCGAAACTCAACACGAAAGTTGTTTTGCATCAGCTTTATCTTGTAATACGATATTGTTTTTTTTCCGTTGAACCATTCTACTTGTTCTTGAATTTGATTAATTTATAGGGCTAATTGCACACACAAGCATACAAAGGCTTGGTTGATATCTATCTGCATATTATCCGGGTTTTTACGTTCTTTACTCAATAATTTTCTTTTGCTATTGTGGTTTGCAGAAGAAACGCCCTGGAAGACTCGCTGAGCTGGAAACACAAATCGTTCAACTTCAAGACGATCTGAAGAAAGCAAAGGACCAGCTGAACTCATCCGAGTCATGGAAAAGACAAGCCGAGCAGGAGGCTGAGGAGGCCAAAAAGCAGCTACTGGCCATGTCAGCAAAGTTCGAGGAATCCCAAGCGCAGCTGCAGGAGCTCTCTGCTTCTGATGATGATCGTATTCAAGAGCTCCGAAAACTCTCCCAGGAACGAGATCGAGCATGGCAATCTGAACTAGAGGCTGTGCAGAAGCAGCACTCAATGGACTCTGGTGCACTAGCTTCTGCAATGAATGAGATTCAGAAACTAAAAGCTCAGCTCGAAATGGTGTCTGAACAAGAAGCTAAGCATGAGATCGAGGACCTGAGGATTGAGCTTGAAAATCTCAAGACCGAGCTCTGTGATTGTAAAGAATCTGAAGCTCAAGCTCGAGAAGTGCTTAGCAAAACCGAAATGCAATTGGATATAGTGAATGCAACTGCTGATATACTCCGTTCTGATTGCCTCAAAGCGAAGGAAGCGTTCAATGCCTTGGCGTTGGAGTTGGAGCAGTCAAAGGCCCGTGTTCAATCATTGGAGGGGCTTGTGAACAAACCCGAGTCTAATTTGGTGGGTCCAACAGATGACATGTGTGAAGATGGAGAAGACGAAACAAACCAGCTCAAGGCAGAGCTAAATCGCGCAAGATTTGAAGTCGGTCAATTGAAATCTGCGTTGGAGGCAGCAGAGATCAGATACCAGGAGGAATATATTCAGAGCACATTGCAGATAAGAAACGCGTACGAGCAAGTTGAGAGAACAAAATCCGAGTACAGCAAGAGAGAGGCTCAATTGGAGGCGGATCTAAACATGGCAAAATCGAGTATTGAAGATTTGAGAGCGAGACTCGTGGATACAGAAGCCGAACTGCAGGACATATCAGAAGAGAAAACAATGGAGCTAAAGAAGCTGGAGTCAAATTTGGCAGATTTGAAGGCAAGATTCATGGATAAAGAAACGGAGCTGCAAGGAATTGCTGAAGAAAACGAAATGCTGAAGATGGAAATCAAGAGCACAGAAATGCAAAGAAGCAACGTGCACGACGAGGCTGTTGCTTTGGCAGAAGCAGCAAGAAATGCTGAGCGGGAAGCGTTGGCGAAGCTTAGCAACGTAGCAGACGAAGCTGACAGAAGTAGCAGGAGAGCAGCACGAGTGACCGAGCAGCTGGACGCAGCGCAAACTGCGAATACAGAAATGGAGGCCGAGCTGAGGAGATTGAAAGTGCAGGCGGATCAGTGGAGGAAGGCAGCTGAGGCAGCTGCTGCCATGCTTTCCACGACGGGGAACAATGGAAAAATCGTAGATAGGACGGGTTCTCTTGACAGCAGCTACAACAATCCGATGACAATGGGATCGCCTTACTCGGAAGTGATGGATGATGATTCTTCGCCGAAGAAGAAAAATGCCAACATGTTGAAGAAGATTGGGGGATTGTGGAAAAAGGGTCATTCATGAGAAGAGAGCTCTACTTCTTGAAGGTTGCATATTGTTTTGTGCCAACTTTTTAGGTTCTTTTTTGGGTTTTTTTTTTTTTTTACCTTTGTTACTGTCTCTCCTAGTTAATGTCATGTTTTGGTTTGAACAGGTTCTGTGGTATTTTGGAGACCTATGTGGAAATGGAAGTGTGGGTTGTGGGATGTGATGTGTTGATGAATTTAGAATGTGTTGTATAATTTAGTTTCAATCTCTTCAACATTTGTGTTTAGAGTGATTTGTTTGTTTTCCGGTGCACGAGACTCCCACCATTTTAAGTTTGGAGATAGGTTCGTGCAACACCTTACTCAACATTTTGGAAGATATTGTTTTTTTAACTCGAACTTGTCGGTTCTTGAATTCTTATCGTTTAAGCGTATAACCCACTTCAAAATAGCTTGTTTCAATCAAGGCTCGCTTTAAAATTTGCTCCAATAACACGTTAAATTTGATTTTAGCTTAAAAATTAAGCTATCACTAGACCCAACAAAATTATCTATACACGTTGAATTATGGAAGATAACTTTGAAAATTGTTAATTTAGATCAAACTAAAATTTCGTCCTACATTTTTTATCAATTTGAGTTAACATAGAACCTACCGCTTATGTCAGATCTTTTCTACCCGAACTTCACAAACTTGTCACAACCGAATAATCAGCTCCGAATACAATAATAGTTATCACTCGTACCGTGAATTGATCAATTTGTGACCGTGAACACTCAAAAAATAACGAACGGACTGGATCAGCCCATTCCTTAAATGGGCCGAAAATAAACAAGAAAGCCCAAACCACAAAATGAATCTAAGGCCCATTTAACGACCCGAACCACATTCCACATCCTCTCTATATATGCTTCACTCTATCGTCTTCATTTCAAAGGCTAGGGTTTTGCTCTGCGGCTGGTTCTTCTTCTTCTTCGTCTCTCTCCGGACTTCACAAACCCTCGTAGCTGCCGAAGATTTTCAATCCGTCAACATGGGGTATGATTCTCGACACAGTCTCTTCTCCATATCTTCGTTGCCAATATGAATCTACTTCCAGAATCTTCGTTGTTTTAGCTTAGTCTCTTGAGCTCATCTACTGTTAATTAAGCTTTTACGTTGCTGAAATTGTCTTCTTGTTAGTTTAAGATCTAGGGTTTTTGAGATTTTTTTAAATCGGTTATGGACAGTATTTTGAATCTCCTTTTATGTAAATATGACTCATTTACTATTGTTTTCTAGTGTTGTTGGAACTCTGCTTCTCTACGTAGACTCGACATTTTGGATTTAATCTGTTAATGATACTATTTCATTGATTTATAGATGTGTAAAGATCAAATTTTTATTGGAAATGTGCCAATCATTGCTTTCAAAATTAGTTTTACTTGGAGATTTTTAAATACCTATCATGTTGGAAATTGAGTTAAGCTGGTTGTGATTGAAATTAAAATTGTCTATGAGGCTTACAAGTTGCCATTGTTGTATTTTTGTATATAGCTTATTGAAATGATTATTGGGATGAGCCAAGAGTGAACTAGGCTTCACTCTGTGAAGATGTAGGTTGAAATTAGTTCAACATCCACAAATTCTTTTGAAAATGGACATCTTTATGGATAAAAAGTTTCAGTTTCATCTTGCATATGTCATTTTGGAAACAAATTTACGATGGCCTAGACTTACTTTTTTAAGTGTAGAGATCACTGTGTGTGATATGGTAGTGAAATTTCTATCTACCAAATGGGGAAGCAGTGATGAATTGTGCTTGAATTTGTATTGATTTAGTCATGTAATAGAACTATAATCTAATGGGTTTTACCGGACAGGAAAACACGTGGTATGGGAGCTGGTCGCAAACTGAAGTCTCACCGTAGGCGTCAGAGATGGGCCGACAAGAGTTACAAGAAATCTCATTTGGGAAATGAGTGGAAGAAGCCTTTTGCCGGGTCTTCCCACGCTAAGGGCATTGTCCTTGAGAAGATGTAAATTTACAAACATTAACATCAATTTTGTTTTCATTGTTTGGTCGGTAAGTAGGTTGCTAAAAATGCCTTTTTGAAATGTGCAGAGGTATTGAGGCCAAACAGCCAAATTCTGCTATCCGAAAGTGTGCTAGGGTTCAACTTATCAAGAACGGAAAGAAGATTGCTGCTTTTGTCCCAAATGATGGTTGCCTCAACTACATCGAGGAGAATGTAAGGACACCCCTCTTGTTTACCATTTTTTGGGTGCATTTTCTTGGTTTATATCAATTACTCTCTGATGTGCCTTGTTTAAATGCTATTTACTATTTGTCTGAAGGATGAGGTGCTGATTGCTGGATTTGGACGTAAGGGTCATGCTGTGGGAGATATTCCCGGAGTCCGATTTAAGGTCGTGAAGGTTTCAGGTGTCTCTCTCCTTGCACTCTTCAAGGAGAAGAAGGAGAAGCCCAGGTCTTAGATTTGTTGAATGGGTTTGTCATTTCTTGCAATCTTTTTGTAGTTTTGTTATGGAATAGGCTTTTATCCGACTTGTTACTGTTAAGCGGATTATGCAAACAAGTTTTGTTCCTTTTATATGTTTATCATGAATTTATTACTATTTTCATCAAGAATGCTTTCTATTGCTCCCATTATCTGCCTTCTTTGACATTATGCTTTATGTTTCAGTCTGTTGAATTAGAATATTGGATAGTATTTGTATTTTGACCTTTCTTGTGGCATAACTTGCTTTTGTGGTGTAAATTTATCAAAATACACAATTATAATGGGTTGTGATTGAATATTTTGGAATGGAAATGAGAATTTAGAATGGGTTATGTTCTTGATCACAAAGTTATAATTTGAGGGAATGAATTTTTTGTATTCATTCTTGATTGTCTCTACTGTAGTTAAAATTCAATATTTATAGTAGAGGTATTCATTACCTTGCTCATTTATATTTCATGACAATTAGAGATTGCTATTGTAGCAAGAGAAGAAAATGAAGATACAATTGCATGTTGTGGGATTATATGGTTTTATTGTTACAAAATTTTAAACTTTTGGCTAAGTTTGAGCCACCATGTGACAATACTTGGATCCTTTAAGTTTGTATAATGGATTACTAAATGGCAAAGTTTTATGGTTTTATGGTTACTTATTTGTTGTGGAACATTTGTGAGTCAAAAATACACAATTTTTAAATGTTAAAAACATGAGAAAATGGACGCTCATTTTGGGACGAAGATAGCATGATCTAAATATTGTTGTGAAACATAAAAAGTTTACAAAAGTTAGTCATCTTGGAAAGTTAGGAATTAGGATCTAAAGTTGCTCTCTACCCATAAATTACCAGTACAATGAACATATTTATAAGGGATGTTATCATATATTCACAGTTCCACACCACTCAAACTCTCAAAGGATCAATGTTTCTCCAGCAATTCATAGTTGAACACACTTCAAAGTGAATATACAGAATCAGAAGGTTACACAAGTTAGAATTATTGTATATTTGTATCATTAAAATCTGGCTACAGTTACCGCCTCAGACCCGTCAAATCTTCAGGCAACATTTCCTGCAAACATTTTACATCCTGTTAAATGGGTCAACTAGAACAAGAACCGATTACTAAATGGATTGACTTACACATTACAAACAAAACCCACCTTTATGAATCATTTTTGACATGTCACGTATAAAAAATGACCATTTTAACCTTATATGGATCACTAATTGGGTAACACTACTTGTTTAAATAAAAATGTTAGGCGGGTGAAGCAGGTTTGACCCAAACGTAACACGGTTCACTAAACAGACTGTGTAAGGCGATATGAACGTGAAATAAACATGGTTGAGATGATCCCCAACACGCTTATATTCTTGTTGAGCCATGTGTGTCATGACCCAAATTATCAACCCCATAGTGAAACATATCATTATGTGTTGTAAGAGCTCTTACATCAACCATATTTATTAGGCTGCCTATTCTTTAACGCATCATATGATAGGAAGAATTGTTCTCCAGTTTATAGGATTACCTCAAAACACGGTTCTGAAAGTGTGACATGATCAGCTATTCTCCTTCTTATCACCCTTCGGGAAAGAGAGGCTGGTAGCTTTCTTCTCCACCACTGGTGATCCCATGGTAACAACAGAAGAACCATTCTTATTACACAAGGAATCTTTGACTGCAAATGGAATCCTTGTGCTGGCATTCACTTTACCTTTCAAGATGCCAAAGCTGCTATTGTCTTGCACAATCAATTTAAACCCTGGACTGTACGGAGCAATATCAGGTTCCTTTGCTTTGGCTTCTTCAGGCTTCAAGTGATTCTCTCTATTGGTTTTAAGAGATATCTTGACAGGAGAGTTACTTTTGTTCCTGGAAGCAGTAGAGGTCTCCATAGAACCATTTGATGGTTCCTGAGGTATTGGAGGTTTGAGTTTTGCTTTAACTTCAGGCCTCAAAAGATTCTCTACGCTTGCTGAGGGAGATATCTTACTTTGAATTTTTCGAGTCATGACGGGAGAACTACTTGCACTCCTAGAAGCATTAGAGCTAGAGGTCTTCGCCGCATTTGATGCTTTCTGAGGTAAAAGAGATTTGAGTTTCGTAGCCAAGGCAATTTGCTGAGTATCCGGATTTGTGCTTCCCCTTGCCGTGATAGTTCTAGCAGGTTGAAATTTCCCCATGTTTGCTTTGTTTGAGTTTCCACTGAGACTTGCACATCCTACTTCAACTTTATGTAATACACGACTGGGAGAAGATTGAGTAGTTCCATTTGGAGTCCGAACCAATTTCACCTGCATGGCGCGAAAATCCCATGCACATAAGGATTAAGATCAAATAAGGCACAAGTTATTTTGCCAAAAAAATAAAATAATAACCTTTAAAGGTCAATACTATCTTCAAACTAAAGATTGTTGCCTCCTTGCCTTGACTAGTGATTGTAAAAATCACATCTTATCTCAAATATGTTAGTTATAAAGGGAAGGGGAAATCTTACCCCATCAAAGAAGCCAATCTTTGGTGATGGAAGTCGAAGGCCAGACTGTACTGCTGACTCAGGATGTGTGCTTGTTCCTGTCACGTGTTTCTTAATAGCTTGACCCTGCACCCCAGTTGTTTGAGTTCCATTACGACCTGAACCTGAGCCTAGATCATTGGAATGATTCCCCGTAGGCCTTTGAATGGAGATCCCCTTGCTACTATTGATAATAAATCTTGCACTGCCGCGCCTTTGATTGACAATAGATGTTGAAGCTGATGACACTGATGACAAATCACTGATAGAGCTCGCAGGTAAAATGCTTGAGGAAATCTTGGGGGCAAGCTTCAAATTAGCTGAGAGCTGAGAATTTCCAGTCTGGATCTTATTTCTTGGTTTTGGCAAGGGTTTGAGGGTTGAACCAGAAGAAAGTGCATTACCAGTTCTGGAATTAACTTGTCTCTTCGTGGAATTCAAGGAAGATTTGGAGACATCATCAGATGAGGCCCTGCCAGAACTAGCAAATGAAGAACAAGAAGATCTAAGGTCAATCTTGGTCGCAATTGACGAACTCAAAATGGATGATTTAGATGATGCGGTAGGGATAGGTCTAGGAGCATTGCTACGTGAACCACTGACAGCAGATGTCTTTGACATTATAGTCCCTCCACCTGAAATTATATAATTACTTTATAGTGAATATCAATATAGAGCAACCCAGCAACAAGGAGAATATGCAAGCAATCAAATTACCAGTGCAAGCTTTTGAGTTATCCATTCCTTTTTTCATTCGGTCAGAACCCAGAGAAGCCCTTTTGATTGATGTTGATGACATGGGGCTACCTATGCCAATTACCTTGGGTGGCTTAGGAGCTGATGGAGCAGCCAGTCCTTTTGTAGCAGCACCCTTCATGTTCGACAACATATAAGCAGAGTCAGTAAAGCCACTCCAGACTCCATGACTCGTATATCTGTACGGCTTAAAGTTATACATATATTCATCATGTAATTCCATGGAATTGAATAACATGATACACTGATTAAACTGGCCATATATGTCACAAATATTCAAGTTAAAGCAGGTTAAACAATTTCACTTGAGTTTTAGTTTTAGTTTTATACGAAGCGTGACGAAAATAACATTCATGCATACTCGGAAAATACATGCCTTAGGGATTTCTGGACAGACAGATGGCTGTTTTGTAATTTTCCCTGATCCTAGCTTGCTCACAACTGGCTTCTTGGAAGTTGGTTTCAGTACTGCCTGAAGTGCCACAATAGGAATTTCAAATTTAAATGGAAATCATAAAAAGTTATAACCAGACACGTCCTCAAACAATTTGAACTTACTTTACTTTGAGAAGCAAGCTCCATTTTTGAAGCTGCAAAGGAAAGGTGCTCAGTTTTCTGATAATATGCACACAAACATGAATTGACAAAATAAATGAAGGGTGGCAATCTTAGCAGGTTTAAACACATGCATGTGGCCTAGGAAGAGATTGGGAGTTTTCCAATTCATTACTCATTATTACATTTACACCTCAATCTCCTGACAAACTGATTAGCATCAAAACCTGAAAATAGTGGCCATGATATTATTACATTGGATGAAATTTATAACAATTTTCAATGGTGGTCAATATGGTGAAGTTTCAGGTCAGCGCCAGTGGCAGCAAAAGGAGTTAGCAACAATATCAAATGGATGAACATTTTCAGAGCACAGAGATGGTATTGCCTTATGAAGAGGTGCTGAGAAGGTCTCCTAGTTGGTATTGGTGAGTTAATAGCTTGACTTGAAGATGGTGACATTCATAGTTGGTATCTGGAGATGGCCAGGTAATTAGGCGGCAACACCAGGAATATGAATGGTACAAACGCAGTTGGCCATGGAATGGAGAGGTAGAGATAGATGACAGGGTAGTTGTGCCCCAAATTTTGTAACTGTTGAATAATTATATTCACCACTGCCAACCCAGACATGAGAGAGAAGGAAAGTAGAGGTACTTCTTTAACAACCCAACACAAGATGTGTACAAGAACCAGGTTGAAGCATACTTACAATGCATAGTTTGAACTTCTACGGCTCCTGATCCCAAGTTCTTACTTGAATTTGGTGCATTGGACAAATTGCTGGATTTTTGAATTGAAGCTCTTATATCTCCAAACAGGTCAGCCTCAAGACTCTCCAATGTCAAATTATCACTTTCGAAGCTAGAGAATGATTCTGTGGATCTGTTTACTCCCTCTTGAATCCCAGGTAATAAATTTTTCCCACCCTTCTCAACTCCTCCAATCATACAAGACAACTCCTCAGGATCCAGAACACCTGTCAGAAAATCAAATTACACATTATGAGTTTGAACAGACTAAAGAAAACGAGTGGCAATGGATCAATTAGGAGAGAGAGAGAGAGAGAGAGGTAAATTCAGGATTCCAGCTTTGTATTGTACACCACACCTGCGTTTGTGAAGAATGCACTATCCCAAGCTAAACTTTGGCGCAAGTTGTACCTCCCATTTTCAACCGTCCTTTCTGGTTCTGGTGATTCAAATAGTTGAGGTAGTTGGTCCCTCGGTTCAAAGGTGTCTGTTGCGTCCTCTATGTTACTCACACCTGTTTCCTCTTGATTCTCTGATCACAATATTTCGTCCATCGAGTTCAATATCAGATATAAGAAATTTAAACTAAAAAATTGACATTCAGATACCTATAACTATAAAAATGTGGAAAACAATATTACTTATAAACCCTTGTAAACAGCATTGCACACCCCAAGCAAAACATGCATTTATTCATGTCACACATGGGGGTTATAGCAAAAGACAGTACTTGAGTGTAAGCAGGATAGCGTGAAAGGAGATCAGAGCACACATGCACATCCGGTAATATAGCAACCCAAAATGTTGCCTTTTCGTAACTTTTGTTTCAAACAATGATTCTTTAGAAGTAAAATTACATTAATATTGTAGCACAAAAATACAATACATAGCTGAAATGCAACAAGCTTTGCAGCAAATCAGGGGATTCTAGAGTTTAGTTGAGAAGACAACCCAATCCAATGACACTAGTATCTCAGTCTTCTAATATCACATCAATCTCAGCTTAACAGATAAAACCTAAATAACAGGATGTTCATGAAACAAAAATCTCTACCCCAACTAGGCTTTTAATCAACATTTCTTCAGAGATTTGTTTAACTATCACAATTTCATATTTGCATTTCAAATATTACAGAAATTTTGGTAAACAATGAAAATTGAGATTGGTACAGAGAGCAAAACGTCCTAAAGACGATCAATTTTCAAAAGCAAACAACAACAAAATCAGAAACCAAACAAGATTTCAACAAAACCCCATCCAAAAAATGAATCGAAACACCTGAAATCCTCATCGTAACAGAGCAAACGGTTCAATTAACTCACAATCAAATCATATCTACGTCAGTTGCGTTGAAAAAAAATAGCTCGAACCTGAAGTCTGGTGGCCGAGAGGGTCGCGAGGAGGCGAATTGACGAGAAACGAATCGTTCTCGAAGGACGCGCCGAGGAGACTAAGCCCTTTCACTTGTTCGAGATCTCTCGTCTGATCCGAGTCTTCCATGGACAAAGAAGATGCAAATTTGGTACAGATCAGATCGGAACCAACCAAACTGGTGAGCGAATTCGATTGATTGGGTTGTGAAGATCGATCGAGCAAGGATCGAGTGGTGCCAGGTGGGTTCGAGAGAGAGAAAGGGAGGGAGTTTTGAACTCAGAAATGGCGGTTTAAAATTAAAACTGAGAAAAAGAAAATCGGGTACAGTTCAACGATCAAATTTTGGGAGCGTGAGCGTTTCGTGTGTTGTCGCTCGGACCGATGTAAACGTACGTTACGTAATAATTACTGCACGTGGCGGGCCACTGGCACAGGTTGGCCCACAGATGATGCATTGTGGGACGTTTGATTTTTGCTACGAAATGATCCATATATGATTTATGATTGTTAGTGCTTGTTTTAGAGGTGGAACATTTCGTTTCGAGTTCATGTTGATAAACTCTAACCCATACCTACCGGGTGGTAGATCAAGTCGGGTTTTGATTTTGGGTTTTAGGCATAGCATGTATTGTTTTTTTACGGTATACTCAGTCTGAAATTTTCATAATTTATTCGATCCAATTTTACTAACCCATCCCTATCGTGTTGTAGATCAAGTCGGGTTTTGATTTTGAGTTTTGGGTCTTAGGCATAGCATATATATTGTTTTTTTACGATATACTCAGTTTGAAATTTTCATAATCTATTCGATCCAATTTTTTCAGGTTGATAAATTCATACCCAAACTCGTCAAAGAATTGCTTGAATTTCAGGTACCCGGCAGGCCGGGTCTATTTTGCTAACTCCAGCTTGTTTGGTAACACTATATCGAATAATAGTGCGACTCAAATGAGCCAAACTTTTGCACGAGGTCGATATTTATATTTTTAGTCTCTTTTAAGATGAAATAACAAGTCACTCTCGTAATTTCAAATGCTATTTATGGTTCTAGTAAAAATAGGAGACATTTAGATGATGAGAAGTGATACAAAGAGATCATGTTGTAAATTTTATTTAAAGAGTTTTTTTATTTGTTTGTTGAGAAATTGTAAATTGTATTTGTCAATTAATGTATCATTTGTGCACTTCCATACTATCAACAAACTTACACACAATTTTAGACTTGTAAACAAATTTTGGTGCAAAATAAAGGACAATACTATGCTAAAAAGAGAAAAGGAACATTAATTAATAGAGAAATGGAGAGTTCCAAATTGATCTTACACAGCATAAACCAGATTGATAGAACAATATCTGCATAACCCGAATCTAATAAACCAGATTGATCGAACACTTTTTTCTTTGGCTAGAAGGCGAAGTAGCAAATTAATTGAAGTTGCTATTGTTTTGCAGTCTAACAAAATATCAACTACATGGCAAGACAAAACTGACCGAAGGTCTTTTCTAGGGGCGCTTCGATAATTATTTAATAACTAAGCCAACTACTCAAAAAGTCTCGAACCATAGCTATTCACAAGGTAATTTAATTACTTGTATAGTTAAGCTAAGATGATCATAGATCAATTCACATGAGAAACACCCGACTAAGTTCATGTTTGAGGTATGAGTACCTTAGGGTTGACCCGGCTTCTGTTTCACCAGAGCTTGAGATGTTGCATCTTTTCTATTTTTCTTTTTTGAGCGAGGAGAAGCTTTACTTGGAGTAGAAGGCAAGTACTTGAGGCTGTAACTAACAAGTGAAGGTCCAAATATTTTGTATTTCCCGGCACTGCTGAAAGCTGTTTCTGCATCAGATCGTCTCTTGAAAACCACTTTGGCACGGCAACTCTTCTTCAGAACTTCAGTCTGAGATTCATTCAGAGGCCCGAACTGGCCATATATCCGGTTCAAATTGGTTATGGAAGGAACAGAATCCAAGTTTGTGAAGTTCAAAATCAATGCAGTCAAAGATGGTTCCTCCTTACAATCTCCATCCACGCGAGCCGCTGGATTCACTTCTCCCGACTCTTGAGTTCTGTTAGAAAATTGCTGCTCAGCAGCAGTAGTTTTTTCGCTAGGGATTGTGAGCATACACTTTCCCGAATTGTTCAAATTCCCTGTCGACTTTTGCTCTTCAGGAATGCTTTGAACTATCCTTTTGGTCAAAGGAGCATCTTCCATACACAACTCAGATTCTCCAGCATCTTCTGACAGCTTCCCAAAATAGGCAGGGTTAATGATAACTGAACTTCTGAATTCCGAGAAAAAGCCAACCACTGACATAGTGAAACTGTATCCTTTCATGGGATCTTTAGCAGCCAGCCATAGCCGTGATAGCATCTCATCAGGAGCACAATACTCTGTTGGGATGAAGTTAGTATTTTGGGATTCCTCAGAGTTCATTGGACTGCTGGCTGATACAAGACTATCCCCGGCAGATTTTTTAATATTATTAAGTAGAGATTCATCGTGATACCCGACTACTGGATCTGTTCCATTTATTTGGTTTACAACCCTAAGAGTGCTCTCTCCAACTCTGAAACTTTGCTCAAACTTAGCATTACCAGAAGCACACAAATCAGTTTTCCTAAGCTTAACTGCTGAGTCATCTGCTGTAGAACCAACTGCCTTACGCTTCTTCCCAGAAGTCTTCACAGATGTTGACGAAACCAACTGAGCACCAACCAACTTTCCCGAAACATTATCACCATTTGTTGAATCAGAGCATCTACTACCCATCAGTTCATACAAACTTTTCTGTTTTTTGCCGGGATTTGTCACAGCCCCAGAGATTTTCTTATGCTTACGACTTGAGCCATCGGGACACTTTCGGTTTTCCTTTCCAGAAGACACCTGCTTTTCATCCCCGGTATCTGAATCTATATCCTCTTTCTTATTACCTGAATGTTCTCTATTGTCAGGGAATATAAACTCTTCATCCTCCTCCAATAACCTCCCAAGCATTGTAAATTCAGGTAGCTGAGAGCAACCCTTTGACCGACAGAAGGCTAGCACTTGGGCTTGAGAGATTATATGTTCAAGTCTATCAATTTCTGAATACGGAAACACAGCTAATGTTTTGAGATACCGAACAAGTTTTCTAGGCTCAAAAGAATCTACCCCATGAAATCTATCCCCACCATAAATTCTACTTGATTCTTTCTGGATACCAGCATTAACAATTATCTGACTTTTGATACTTCCAACAAGATCATCGGGCAAGCAAGAACAGGCCAACCCAAACTCTACACGTCTGGAGACTTCATCCAGAGCACAATCTACAGCATATTGGAAGTCTTCAGAGTTGCTCTGGTTTTCCATTTGCGAGAAATGCGCACTGAAGGGCTTTATGCGTGATGCCTCATTCCAAGCAAATGTTTGATCCCCAAAATAAGCAATCAAAAAGCTGTTTTTTATATAGTATTTCCTTGCCTTTTTTGTTGCGGCTGAAGGATCAAATATTATCCCGGGCCACCAAGGATGGCTCCTTACTTTGCCCCACACCAGATCAGAAACACAAGCTTTTGTAGAAACCAGTTTCCTATTTTTCTTCCCATTATGCTTCGACCATCCATCTCTTGTTTTATATGAGTTTTCGCTAGAAACACCCCCATTATGATGACGTGGTGCATGCTCTCCCGAAGAGATATATTTCGCATTGGTTCTTTCAATGCCGATACCATTCAGAGACTTTGAATTTCCTTTTCTATCCATACATGAATCCAAATCCACAAAAAGATTAAACCCATTAAATTCATTTCCAGTAATCTCGGGCACCCCTAGTCCCTGAACGTTAATGCTCAATCTTTCATTATCCTCCGTCTTTGACTCCACATTTTCTACCGTGGTCTGATTTGCCACAATTTCAGAAGTTACCAAAACAGAAACATTAACACTCGCATCAGGATCTTGGTCGGGAACAGAGTCATCAGTGTGAGCAACCCCAACTTCCGGAACATCAAAGTCGAAATCAATGTTCATTGCTCTGTTATACTCAGTCTTCACCTCCACACTCTCTGTCATAGTCTGACTTTCCACTATTTCAGAAGCTACCACCACCGAAACATTAGGACTCACATCAGCGACTTTGCTAGGATCAGCGACATCTTCATCAGCAGTCGTTCCCATACACATTGTATCACCCAAAACATCATCAACTTCCATAGAATTAGTCTCCTCTTGTCCACGTCCTGCTCCGACACCTGAAGAATTATCTCCATTTACGACTCTGATCACCTCCCCCACATTCTCAACCACTCTCATCTTTCCACAATCAACATCACCACCACCTTCTCGACCCTCTACACCTTTAACCCTAATTTCTCCACCCATAACCGGCAATGTATCTACATTTCCCACTTCCAAATCAACCCCTCTATTATCCACAATCCTCATTCCCAGCTCAACATTGCTCGCTCTATCTACAAAATCCAAATCACCCTCCAATCCATCATTGCTCAACTCATTACTCACTCCCTCGCCCACACGGCCATTCATCGGCTCCATCGCAGTTTCTGTTTCAACAGCACCGACACAAATGGCCGAACCAGAAACACCACCACCGACGTGAGGCTCATTTTCCCGATCAAACAAATCGAAATCGGAGTTCAGGTCAATACCATCAGAATTTACCGTTGCAGACATGAATAAACGCTAAACAGAAACAAAATTAATGTAAATAAATACGCTTGTCTAGATGACCAATTCAAAACCAAACGGTTAATCACAATCTCTATAAAAAAAAAATGCACAAATACCGAAGCAACAGTTCCACAACGACGTAGAGACACAGAAACGACGTCGTACCTGAGTTTTCACGCTGCAGAGACGTTGAAGAAGAAGAGAGCTAGGGTTTTTCTTGGCGTAGAACAAAGAGAGCCGAGAAGAAGAGATAGTAGAGAGCAGGAGCTTCTGGTTATGGAAAAAAAATGCTTGAAAGCCGAAGAATTAGCAGCGGACACGTGGCGGAGATCGGTGGCATTGTTTAAAAAATCAACAAAAGTCTGGGTGGATGAACGGATGGGATTGAGTTAGATAGGGACTATCATACGTGTCAACCATCTAGATTGTCCAAGTACCGTACGATGTTCCAAAGAGATATGTACTGGAGAAGTACCGTGAAAGCCTTGACAGACGGCGTCGTTTAAGAAATGATCCGAGTTTGTAAATTTTCTAGAACTATAAAAAGCCCCTCTCTCTCTCTCTCTCTCTCTCTCTCTCTACGTCATCGTCTTCTTCCTTTTTCCCGCCATAACTGCCATTTCAGAGGCAACGAAGCACAGCACAACAGAGCAAAATCGGAGATGTACGGAACTGGCGGTGAGAGATGGAGGGAGGATATGAGATGCAGCTCTTCAGGTGAAGGCGATGGCGGTTTTATTCGGAAAATACTGGCCATTTACATCCCTGAAAGCGACTGCGGAACCAGTTCGTCCATTGATCCCGGGCTCGTCGACCTCACATCCGAACTCATTCGCTTCCTGCAAACGCCACCAGGAAATGATCTAGTATCTCAGGTGTGCGTTTTTTCTCTCTTAACTTGAAAGTAGACATTTAAGTAAAAATTTCATTTCTTTGGGATCAGGATTTTTTTTTTGAATCAATTCAATGTATTGTAAGCTAATTGCCTGCACTAGATTTGTTAATGTGATCGATTAGGAGATTTGAGGTCAGTTGAAGATCGAGATATAGCGATATTGATAATTTAGCTAATGTTGCTATGCTCTTTTACTCAAGAATTTGACATTTCCGATGATGTTATGTCTTCTAAGTTGGTGAATTTTAGTCTTAATGCTACTTGTTCACCAATGTGATGGTGGAGAATTTAAAAATGGCTGTTCAATTATGGTTTTGAATATCTTTTGGTTGCAATTCTTGGATTTGATTTGAATTTTGGAATTTGAAATGTTTGTATTTGAAATGCAAATATAATGTTTGGGAAACTATAAAAAAATTCAAATGGTAAGACAAGAGTTGTTATATGAATTCCCACTTATGTATGTTTTGAATCCTATTGGATTTGAGTCTAATCCATATACTAATTCTTGAGCATCCAAACATTAGATTTGACTCAAGTACAAGATTTGACATCAAATCCAGTAATCCAAATGGACCATTATGGTATTCTGTTAGCTACTGGTCCTAATTAGAAGGTCAGTTGTACTTGTATGAATTTACAAGGCTAAGCTGCCGCACTCGTTTATTTTAGAATTTAGATATGTGTAAAAACATATGCCACAAAAGAAGGTGACATTCTTTGTGTTTAAAATAAGGGAGACTAGCTATTTCACTTGGCATATGAAGAAGGTTGCTTGGTTGATGCAACATATGAAACCAAGGTTTAACAAGACTACTGCTATTTTGATTTTATGGTTATTGTTTGCCGCAATGTTTGTTTTCCTTCTCCACGGCATTTTGTTTGGTTTTAAGTACTTTATTGATTAAACTGTTAAAATTACCATCATGATTGGACTTTGGAGAAAACTGATGTTAAATTTATACAAACAGGTAAAGGATGACAATGGTGTCTTCTTTTTGTCACTGGACTTCCAACTATTTCGGAAAGTGTGCAATGTCAAGGAATTCTATGCAGTCTTAGAGCACGGGAAAAAGCCTAAAGAAGCTCTCATGTGCATGAGTGCTGCAGTTCACATGGTATACAGAATTTCTTCAACTGTTTCCACCTTTTTTTATTGCCTAGGTTGTGATTTGCTTTGCATTCGAAGCAGGTCCTGTTGAACAAATGGGAGAACGATATGTTGGATGATTTGAAGATAAATATCCGCTTGCATAACTATCCTGAATCTCTTATTGCTTTGAAGAATTTAAAAGCAGCTTATATTGGTAATGTTGACTAAACTTACCTTTTATATTTATCTTTCCACATTAAATAAGAAGATAATGTACGTACTGCCAATTTTTGCTAATAAATGCCAGGGAAATGGTGTAAATGATATTATTTGTTGATATTACAGATAAGCTTGTGTCCGTGCGTGGTACTGTCGTAAAAGTTAGCACTGTCAAGCCTTTAGTCCTACAAATGAGTTTTGAATGCACTAAGTGCAAAACCAACATTATACGCATCTTTCCTGAAGGAAAGTTTTCTCCACCTCCAAAATGCACTTTACATGGGTGCAAGAACAGAACTTTTATTCCGATTCGATCAACTGCTCAGCTAATAGATTTTCAAAAGATAAGGTAAGCCACCAACTTTGCCTTCAATTACTTGACATCTGCTCTACACACACATATTTGTAAATTCTCCCTTTGTGCTAAAAAAAAAAAACCAAGAAAAATTAAAATATATCCAGAATAGAAATTAATTTTTTCCTTAATTTTTTAGGCTACAGGAGCTACTAAAACCAGAAGATCATGAAGAAGGTAGGGTTCCCCGAACTGTAGAATGTGAACTGGCAGAAGATCTTGTTGATGCATGCATCCCTGGCGATGTGGTGACTGTTACTGGAATTATAAGAGTAATTAACAAATACATGGATATTGGAGGAGGTATAGTCTTCACTTCTTTCATTTCCTGTGAATTTTTCCTCTTTTTATTACCATCCTATGCATTTTGGAAAGTAATCAGCATTATCTCACATATTGTTTGGAATGATGAACAGTGTAAGTAATGCTGTAATTGGTTGTTAAATTTTTTCCTTTGTAATATTTACTAATATATAATTTTCAGATCTCAGTGCAAGCAAACTTTTCCTTTGGTTGTTTCAGGAAAATCAAAAGGCCAAAATCAAGGATTCTACTATCTGTACCTAGAAGCTGTTTCAGTTAAGAATTCTAAATCACAATCTTCTCCAGAGGATATGCAAGATTCTCATTCTAATGCTAGAGCTACCGAAGCGTTTGATTTATTCTCATTTTCTCCCAGAGATTTGGAATTTATTGTGAAGTTCTCAGAGGAATATGGTTCAGATGTTTTCAGACAAATACTTCAGTCTATATGTCCATCAATCTATGGGCATGAGCTTGTTAAAGGTAAATTGATTGAACTTTACATTTTTCCTTTCTTTATCCAAAACTGGTACTACTTCAATGCTCTTACCATCATTTCTTCTATTTTATCATGTTAGTATCATGATGATACATATCTGAACCATGTAAAACCAATACTTTTGGTCATGTTACTATCTTATCGCTTTAATATCTTGAATTTCCATTAGCATGATGGTTTGACATCTATTTAGTATGCAACGTATGTTTCAAAATCCCTATTTATCTGTACTAGTTCATTTAACTGATGTGGTGCCACGTCTATAAAGATGGTGTCATTTTATCATGATGAGTAACATATGCTTACATATATGAACTAAAAAATAGATTGGTTCTTTCATGCTGACTTACTATCTTCTCTACAGCGGGAATAACATTATCACTGTTTGGAGGCGTGAGAAAGCATTCAACAGATAAGAATAAGGTCCCTGTTAGAGGAGACATCCATGTCATAGTTGTCGGTATGCTTGAACTTTTTTCTTTTACCAAAATAAATTTACTATTGCCCTACTTTCTGTGTAAGAATGTTTTTTTTTTTTTTTTTTTTTTTGGTAACTAGAATTGCAATATTTAAAAGTTAAAATCGTGGAGAAGACGTGATGAACTTTATCAATGTTAACTCTCATTCACCAGGTGATCCTGGACTAGGCAAGAGTCAACTGCTGCAGGCAGCAGCAGCTATTTCTCCACGAGGCATTTATGTCTGTGGGAATGCTACCACCAATGCTGGCCTCACAGTAGCTGTTGTAAAGGATCCTATGACAAATGGCTATGCTTTTGAGGCTGGTAGATATTTCTCTCTTCCTTCGTAATAAAATCTTGATGTTAGATTATCTTTCTGTAAATGTCCCCATTGTTTAAAATAATGGTTTACTAACTGTAATTCGGATAATTAGGAATGCTAATATTTTAGAAGAACTTCAACAGACACTACACTACTACAGTATCGAAAACTCAAGCATTTGTGCTTTATAATATCTTATTGTCTGTTTATTATTGATAATTTGATATGCAATAGACATCAGGGGCACATTGTGCAGTTGAGAATGATGATTTCAACTTTTAAAATGCAGTCAATGCACTGGAAACTGCTTTCTGACCTCATGATATATGAATTTCTTAATATCTTTTCATCTTATAGCATGAATCTTACTTTTGATTTTCATGTTGCATAAATTAGATGCCATTTTGCTGTACTAATCTACAAATAAAGTTATTGGGCTTGGGACATCTTTACTTGTCAAAATGTTTGGGACTGTGACTTTATCTTTGTACAACGAGCATATAACTAGCTCAACCCAAAAAAACTTTCTGCATTTAAAAGGTGGAAAGGGAAAAACAGTTTCTTCTTAATTGAATAATTCATCATTGATGCATTTTTAACAAACACTTTTTGTATAGGTGCCATGGTACTTGCAGACGGTGGATTATGCTGTATTGATGAGTTTGATAAAATGTCTGCAGAACATCAGGTTTGTTTTGACTGACATTCATATGCCTCCATTTATCCTGACTATATCTCACTAACATTGACATTAGCTCAGTCTCTACTGGAAGCCATGGAACAGCAGTGTGTCTCTGTTGCAAAGGCTGGATTGTTGGCAAGTTTATCAGCAAAAACTTCGGTCTTAGCTGCAGCAAATCCTGTTGGTGGTCATTACAAGTAAGATCTTTGAAGTTTTAAATTACAATTCGTGGATTGTTATTCTCCCTTTTTTTTTATACTATGTGAACTATCATTAAAATATGCACATTGACAAGTGGCGATCACTAGCGAGTGACAACAACTTTAGATCATTATATCTGTTATGTTCTGCTTGTATTTGTTAAGCCCCTTCATGGCCAAAAACATGTTCATCGTATCAATTTTACCCTTTTGTAGTTGGGCTATTAGATCTTCAGTTATACCATCTTATTTCGTAATGCAGCTGCGACTTCAGTATTATTGCGGCATCTCATATATTAAATATTCAAGTTCGCTACATTAAATTATGTGTTTTTTCTAATTGTTTGTATCTGAGAACCGTAGTCAAGTAATGCAATTAACTGAAAATAATCATGTGATAACTGCAAATTATACTTATTATATGAGGCTGACAGTTCTTAATATCTAAAATCTATATTGCAGCCGTGCGAAAACAGTGAATGAAAATTTGAAAATGAGTGCTGCTCTCCTCTCCCGGTTTGATTTGGTTTTCATATTACTCGATAAACCAGATGAACTTCAAGACAAGCGATTATCAGAGCACATTATGTCAGTAAGTTACTTTATCTGGTCCTTTAATGTGTTACAAGGTAGATGAGTTTGACACTATGACTTGCCAACTAGGCTTTCATTACCTTAGATACAGGTATTTATCTCCATGCGTGCTAATTTATGTATAAAACCCGTTAAATTGTTCATATAATAGTGCAGAAACTACCTTATTGACATACATAGCATCTGAGAACTTGTCAGCTTGATAACACCCTGTTCTAGATAAAGAATGTTGTTGCTTATCTTTGGATAAAGGAGCATGAAACTTCCGTTGCCATTTTGTTCGATATATACCTTAATAACACAAATGATTTTATGGTGCAGCTTCATTCTGGAAGTGGAGAACGTTCACCAGCAGTGAAAAAGCTACGGACTGGTAATGCATCTACTTTTTCTTGGCCTGATTTTCAAGTCCTAAAGTCAATTGAATTTTAGTAGCAGAGCATTTTCATAGATAAAAAAACTAATGGCATAAGTGTGCAAAATGCAGCAACCCAGGGTGCTGCATCAGTGGATATGAGTGTGAAAGGTGGTTCTTTGGTTTCAAGGTTGAGACTCGACCCAAAGAAAGATGATGATTTTGCTCCATTACCAGGCTCACTGCTTCGCAAATTTATTGCTTATGCAAGAACTTATGTTTTTCCCAGGTAATTTGATATAATATTCTGATCTTAAAAAAACTAGTAGAACCATTTAATTTTCTTCTTTGTTGATCATTTTGTGTTTACTCATTTGAATCAGGATGTCAAAACCCGCGGCAGAGATTTTGCAGAAATTTTACTTGCTACTGAGAGACCATAATACAACAGCTGATGGTACACCAATAACAGCGAGGCAACTGGAGAGTCTAGTGAGACTAGCAGAAGCTCGAGCTCGCGTAGACTTAAGAGAAGAAATAACTACCCAAGATGCCTTGGTAACTATATACCCTCGGTCTTAAAATAGTGTAATGGTAGGCACTTCATGGAATTTCCTTTTATTCATTTAGCGTCTAATTTGCAGGATGTGGTTGAAATAATGAAAGAATCCTTATACGACAAGTATGTTGACGAGCATGGTTTTGTTGATTTTGGTCGAAGTGGTGGGATGAGCCAACAGAAGGAAGCAAAACGATTCTTGAGTGCTCTGAATAAGCAATCAGAGTTGCTGCAAAAAGATTGTTTCTCCATTTCTGTATGCATCCTCCTCTGGTTTCATCATTTCTAGCAATAATAATGACCCTCCAAACTTAACCTATTTGCGTATTTATGGTTGTGCTTCAGGAAATATACAGTTTGGCGGACAGAATCTCGCTAAGAGTTCCCGATATTGACACATTCGTGGACAACTTGAACAGCGTAGGTTATCTACTCAAGAAGGGACCGAAGACATTCCAGGTAATGTCAACTGTTACATGCAAGACTTTGAAATCCTCAAGTTCCAACCATAGGCAAAGCAGAAGAACCATTTGGTTCACTATTCTATTAGTTTACATGAATGATTATCCAACAATAGTTACTCTAATAAACATCAATTGCTAAGACCATACAGCTTCTAATTTACGTTGTTTCTCATGTAGGTCCTATCATCATCTTATTCACGGAGTCAATCATCAAGGTGAAGGGGCTATTGTTGCGCGCCATCAGTCATCAAGGTAAAGAGGGGTTTTCGTATTGTTCATTTAAGTTATGAGACCATGGAGAAGGTGCATAGGTTCTGGTTTTGCCCAAAGCCAAAGCTCCTTCCACGAAACATATGTTAAAACTTTTGACAGTAAGTGGCTCTAGGACGTGTACTTTGTCATACACATATATATAGATATTAAACACGACTAGTTTTTACATTCATTACTTATGTGATCAAATCATAGAGTTCAACAAAACCCCAAAATATATTCATCTTCTAATTCTATAGATCCCAAAATATATTCATCTTCTAATTCTATAGATACGGGATCATCTTCTTCCTGCTCTTTTATAGTATACAGTAACCATCAAGGTAAAGACGATAAAATCACAGGCCATTAAAGATGATGTTAGATCTTCTCTCTTTGGTCATTTTAGTTAGGAGACAGCGAAGAAGATGCATATAAGTAGCTGTAGGATGTTTACTATGTCATAAACATATAAACAGAGTAGACGAAACCAAACACTAGATCAATGATAATACCACGAAAATTGATACTAATTTATCACATATGAACAAATCATGTAGTACAACACCACTCCGAGCTCTTTATATTCATGTTCTAATTCTATAGATGCATAATATATGGGATCATCTTCTTCCTGTTCTTTTATAGTACACAGTAATGACCAAATCGTTAGAATGACTCACAAATCAATCGTCTTCATCTTCATCCACAGGTCTTAACCGCCACTCACTCCCATAATACGAATTGGGTAAACCCAACCAGAACTTGAAAGCCTCGGCTGCTCTCTTCCTCTCCTGCCTCCTATCCTGCCTGGCCCTCGAAGCATGTTTGCTCGTAAACATCCTCGAGTGCATCTCCACATAGATTCTCGTATACTTAGTCTTTTTTGGAGGAATCCCGTATTCCCCCATACAAGCCACGATTTCTAAAGCCTTCTTAAAGAAAGCTGACCTCACACATATATCAGCCAGAGCATCTAGGAGACCTTCATCGGGCTTAAACGGTGGCGCAGCAGATTTAGAATTAGAATCAGGATCGGACTTTTCCGGCTCCTTTTTCATCCTCTTCTTTATTTCCGCCCACAGCAGAAGTGCCTCCCCGGGCTTTCTAGCCAATCCAATCGCATTGGCAAGACTTCCATAAGTAGAAGCGTTGGGGTAAAATCCACTCTCTTTCATTTTCTGGATTACGCTTTTTGCTTCTTCGACCAATCCCAGCCTACTGTATGATTCAACCAACATATTCCAAGCAACCACATCAACTTTCACTCTCGGGTCATTCACCATCTCATCAAACACCTGATTAGCCAGCTTCGGCTGTCCTGATACAGCAAAAGCTTTCATCAAAGTTGTGTAACTTACCTTGGTGGGAACAATTCCTCGTGTTCGCATCTCGTTAAAGAAAGAGAGAGCTCCTGCACTATCATCCACCAGTATACACCCGTCAATGAGAGTATTATACGAAACCACATCGGGCTTGATTCCTGCATCATCAATCATTTGTCTAAGTAGATCCTTCGCCTCCTCTATCTGTAGCTGCCGGCAATAACCCTTGAGGAGAATATTATAGGTAACCCGATTTGCGGGCACGCCAATTCTCGTCATTTCAGCAATAACTTGGCGGGCACGGTCCATTGAGCCTACCTTCACTAGTGCAGAAACAACAGTAGTGTACGATACATGATCAGGATGGCTCGTCTTATCGTCCTGACGCCTCATTGCCTCTAGCATCTGAACAGTATCATTCACTCGACCTTCCTTCATATAACCTTTCATTAGAGTCGTGTAGATCCTAGAATCAGGAGCATATGCTTTCGGCAACAATGGTGGCTCATTGCTACTTTCCCGAACCGAATTGGGAAGCAACTTTTCGAACACTTCAGCCTCATTTCTGCTGCTCCCATCCAAATCCTCAGAACTCGAATTGTCCCTCAGAATCCTACAAATGTCCCGCCTCCCCTCCCTCATTGCCTGAACCAATTTCTCAGCATTTTCGAGGTCGCCAAAACCTACATAAGCAGCAACAAGTGAGTGTAAAGTCGTGACACACATCGGTATCTCCTTTTCGAGAATCATTTCCAATACAAAAACAAGCAAATCTTTCCTCTCAGCTCTAGCACATAGCTTGATCATAACATTATAGGTCAAAGCATCAGGCTCAACACCGTACTCAGGCATTTTCTCGAACACCTTCAGAAACTCCTTACAATCGCCCAAATTCGAACAAGCATTGAGCACACCATTGAAAGCCGCAGTGTCCGGTTTCGAATTGGCGACCATTGCGGGGTCGGTGAAGCTCTGTAGCCGCCGAATTACGGAATTGAACAGCTTGAGAGCTTCGATCGGGCCGGCGTCGGCGGACGAGACAGGCCGGCTGACGACGGCGCTCCAGGCCTTGAGGTGGGGGAGGTAGCCGGAGCGGAGCATGGACTTGACGAGGGACGAAGCGTAGAGGATCTGTCCGGCCTTGGCGGCGGCGACGGCGAGGAGGCCGAGGGAGTTGGCGTCGAGGCGGTTGAGGCGGCGGTCATGGCGGAGGCGCGTGACGATGGACTGAGCTCGCGAGAGGCTCTGAGGAGTGTTGAGGTAGGAGAGCTGAGAGACCAAGCGGCTGAGGCAAGTAGGGCTCGGGAGCTGAGCACAGTGGGTGTATGTGATCCAAGCTTCCTCGGTCCGCCTATCGCGGAGGAGTTTCAGGAGCGCTTGGTCTTGAGATTGAGGAAGCTTAGTAGCGCCGGCGCCGGCGGCGGAGGGTGTGAGTTCAGGAGAGTTGGTGTTGCTGGAAGTGGCGTGCACGCGGAGAGGGCGCGTGGGCTTGGCGGCGAGGGAAATGGGTGTTGGGGAGGATAAGGTTGAGGAAAGAGAGAGCCAAAAGAGAGTGAGAGACTGAGTTGTTGGTGGTGGAATAATGGTTGTGGAGAATGAGAATGGTGGTGGTTTTGAGTTCATGGCTGTTCCATTTGAAATGTGAAGGGACTTATTTTGGGATTTTTGTGACTGCAATTTTTTTGAAGAGAAGCTGAGAGAGGGAAAGAAGATAAAGAGAGAGAGGTTGATATTTTGGGTGGAAAAGGAATACACTACGTCGAGTATCTTCCCTCCTCTTGTTTCTGTATTGGTAGACCAATCGTTTCAATTGGGTATGACCCTCCAGCCCAGCCCAGCCCATTAGATATCGTATGTCCAAATTATAGGCCCAATTTTGATTGGTTCTCCTCTTTCTTAAGCCCAATAAGGCCCAAATATTGGCCCACATAGGCCTAAAGTCTATATGTCCAAATTATAGGCCCAATTGTGATTGGTTCTTATCTTTCTTAAGCCCAACAAGGCCATATAGTGTTAACAAATGTCTAAAGTCCAACAATTTCGTTTGTAAGGTCCACAAGCCCAAATATTGGCCCACAATGCTAATGAAGGCCTGAAGCCCATAATATTTTCACAATAGCCCATAAGCCCAATATCATACCACAAATGCTTAAACCCGTCTATGCAGGCTCTCAAAGGCCCAAAAAAGCCCAACAACACCATATTATGTTCTAAAAGGCCTCAAAGCCCAAAAGCCCAATAATAACACATCTAAAAGGCTCAAAAGCCCAGTAGCATCATGTTCAAAATTGCCCCTAGGCCCAATAATACAATGGTCAATCAATCACTTTGTGTACTGGTACTTTGAACTCAAAGTGTACATATTAGAAGAGCTGGAATTGGAGCCATGAATCATTTTGTAGAATCACTATATACAAGAAAATAGAGACAAAAACAAAGCATGAAGAAATAGGAAATGACCAGATCATAACATAACTATTTCTAGAGTTTTTAAATAAATACTACTATTTCAGTACACAAATGTTCCACATGTGAGATGGAACAATTAGAGCACTGTTTTAACCAAAGAGAAATGTCATCTACTACTTCAAAGAACTAAAACCTCTCTCTACATAAAAAGCTTTATACATGAAAGTATCAGAAAAGCTTCCCATCCCATCCCATCCCCTTCCCATAGTACTCCATCTTTTCCTGTACAATGTGACGCCCATAAAGTGAATCAACTACCGGTATTTGCTGTTTCTATACCATTTCAAGTCAGTGAATTCCAGAGCTTCTCTTCTTGTTCCACGTCAATCGGGGCTTCTCATTTGGCTGCTATCGCTACCGCCACCAACCACCCATTTCTTTTCTCTACGCCAACGCCTACTACTACTATAATTATAATAATAATTACATTTATTCACATTGTATGTACCTGCTGAGTGGGAAACTGGAAGTAGACTACGATAAGTGGAACGACCCTTGCCCTTCAGTTATGGCATATAAGAGTTTCTCTTTCATCCTCTCCTGCAAAATGATCGTGATTACATAATAGCCCTAATGAAACCCTGACCATGGGTGAGTCACCAACTCAAAACCACTTGAGGTGGCATTCAGTTTTAAAAAAATTACTTGCAAAATTGGAATCAGGAACGAGAATGGGGATGAGGTTCTCATTCTTCATGTTCGGAATGAGTGAATTTGGAATGTGAATCCCTTTTGCCTATTGTCATTCTTGAATCCCATACCCGTACTGATTTTTTTAACCCAAACAGTACCTTATAGTTTGGAGTTGGGCAAAACAACCATAATCCTCCATTTTCTTCTTCCTCACTCTTCTGGCTCAGAGAGAGAGAGAGAGAAACGGATTTGTAGGGTTATTTTGCCTCAACTCGAAACGAGTTAGTTAGTTTTGTTAGTTTTGGGGCCCATACCCAAGAACTAGAGACGTCAACTGGGACCCAAAACCCAAACCAAATATTCATGGGTTCGAGTTGCATAAAACGAATCTGGTCCCGGGTCAGGATTTGGTTGAGCGTGTCTCAGAAATTGAGGATTGTGTCAGATCGGGCAACCCACACATTTTGCACGCATAACTCGAACTGAAACCCAAATTGACTACTACCAATGAACATGTGCAATTACAGTACAGCCAGAGAGATCATACCTTTGAAGAATAAGGTGGAAGCTTCAGATAGTTAGCACAAGTCATGACACTGGGTAGGTCTGCATCTGCCCACTTGCTACAATGCTGTAGGTTAAAAAACCAGAAAATAGTCCGTCAGAGACAGCAACTAAGGTAACATCAGTAAAGAACATAAGAGAACTTCAGTGATACGCACTTTTCGGACAATCGTCAATTTTGGGTTGAGAGATGCCAATCCTCCAGGAGGAAGACGAGGTGCGCCAGT